>JAGDQP010045001.1:0-15722 GCA_022664845.1 Lepisma saccharinum
TGTTCGTCGAAAATTAAAGAACACGTGAACATCACACATCAGAATAAAAATTAATTAATGCAGGTGCTCAAATGATACTTTTATCTGAAGAACTACTTCATGTACGCCATGCATTGATGAGTACCAAAATAATCAATTAACATTTCGAATACTTGACTCACAATGTAGTCGATTCTAAAGTGTCAATCAGCTCCATTAGTATTTGGGTTCATTGTTGGCTCAATACCTTTCGTAGGGGCGGGACAAGACCATTTATGCGTTGACCTAGAGCATCCCATGGATTAACAGGATTAAGGTCCGAGGACCATGGTGGCCACGCCTATCTTCGGACATGGTGTTCCCTTTAAATACCGTTACAATAGACGTGGGCACAGGATCGTTTTGTAAAATGAATCTCTCACCTTTTTCACGAGAATAAGATCTAACAAGATGTTTCAAGGTGCTATCCCTATACGACTGAACTGCTATATTCCAGCATGAAACAATATATTCAGTGTGTCCTCCTGGAGGGATGTCACCTATATAAACACACGAACACTTTTTCAACGATATTGGATACTTGGTGACGTGTCTCTGTTTCTTGTCAGAGCAATCTTCCTTGAGAATCAGTCTAGCACTCTGGAGCATGAGTTCGAACTGCTCTGCTCGTGGGTCCAATTCACGCCTTGATGGATTGAATTGTTATTAACGCCCTAAACGAACTGGTATCTATTAAGGACGCATCAGACAGGTTTTGGTAAGTGAGCTGGAAGCCACTTCGTTCAATGGGCTATGGAGGGATTTGAGTTCATGACCACGCACACAGAAAGCGAGCTCGCTAACACCCCGGCCATCCCGAGGTTCAATTTACGTCTTCTTAACAACTATAACCGCACCTTTCTCTACTCTTGGATAAATGATACACACAAGCCTGGTCTCTTAGAATACTCTTCGTACATAGCCTACCTTTGTGTAGTCATCTGTGAAAAGTACTTATTGATACAGGTGTGCACGCAGTTTTGTTAAATTGGCGGGGTAGTGTCTTCAATGAGACAAGAAGATATATCGCTCATTAATGGCCGACGTTACACGCAGTTGACCTTCTCTTTACCACTACAAAGGATTTTCCGTTGTCTTGGATGTGTTCCGCTGTCTGCTGACCACAGAAGGACAGACATTAAGTCCCCTAGTAACACGTCCTGTTTTTGTTCCACTTCTAGTCTCCCAGCGGCATGACACCACAATTCATCGGTCAAATTTGTCCTTGTTGCTATGTTCAACAGTTTCAACTTAGCAACGTTTTGCTAAGTGTTTCACAAGTATTCTGACGTAATCGTCCACTGGTTCAGTGTCCATGGCCTAGTACTAGGGTTACCAACCGTCCGGTTTTTGACCTCTTTGCCCGGTGTCCGGTACGACCTCAAAACCGGACGTTAAATGTCCGGTAATTTTTCCTCTTACTAGTCCTATTCTCTGTTCTATAAATATTATTTTTTTATTCCGTGGAAAGTAGATTTAGTTGAATCTGGATTCTAAAATGAACCGCATTTGACAACCAGCTGATCACAGCCCTAGTGCAATTCCATTCCGCAACGAATTTCTTGTTCCGTCGCAGTGATGTTATCGTTTACCAGGTGACAGTGATGCCAATGTAACCTATTTTTGGCTAAATCTAGCATATTTGGAGAGGTATTTAACCATACAAATATAAAATGAAATGTTTGTAGCCTTAAATATAGCTTATTTTATGAAACTCTTGCCATTTTCGGCCTTTTTTATTAGCCATTAAGTGATTTCTAAAAATACCTTTTTCTTTGAAAATAAAGTGTAAACTTGAAAAATAAGCCTATCTGTCATTATATACAGTCATATTAATTGATTTCTCAAGACAGAACATGTTTTATTACGCATCAAACCCTTGTCTTTTATTCTTTTTCTCTCTCCCCACCCCACAGATTTAGAGCTACTCAACAATACTTGTCAACTCAGATAATAATTTTATTGTCGCTCCCGTAACTGCCCCATTCGCTTCTTTTTAATAATTTTAATTCCGCATTTCATTGCAAGATTCTTAAGCAGCAAGAATGAGACTATACATCTCTCATTCTAATACAAATTTAATAAGTTTTCGGTTCTTCAAGCCATGGAGAGTAGAGGAGAGCGAAGCTGGTAAGACTTATTTCTAAACTATATTATTTGCATGCCATAATTATATTGCCAATTATATTTGCTTTTCTGTTTTAAAGTACGATATATTATTGATGGTAGACTACAAAAATTACATGTGCCGACTCAACCAAAATTGGAATAGGTAAGTTTAATAAATGCTTCAAAAGTAACTAAAGTTATTCAATGCAAACTCCGAATCGCTCAATTTTATGCGAAGTAATCACTTTTCCGCCAGGCTCCCCTTGTGAAGGGGGGGTTTACCCCCAAAGTCTCGACAACACCCCCCAATCTTGTCAGTTTTACTGTAAAAAATCGAATAGAAACCGTACAAAACTTCTCTTACACCCTCCCAATTTTGACTTTACACCCCCCAAACTGAAAATCCTGGCGGAAACTCAGGTTGTTCACATTTTCAAAGACGAGCGATGATGTCACAATCTTAAGAGTATACGTACTCTTGGAGGGTGTCCGGTATTTCCATTTTCAAAAGTTGGCAACCCTACCTAGTACGCGAACATGTTCAGTGGGGTAGTAGCACTGCGGAAATTGCCGCTCTTGCTTATCTTGTGATGCGCTCTGTGCAGTCTTACGAAGAACCCCCCAAAATTTTCCCTGAGCGTGTTAGAGACGCACTAACATGTTCATACGTGGCATACAGGTGTTCACCATGCCTCGTTGTAGTGATTCTCGTATGTTGCAGGACTGAATGCGTGAATCTGTGTTCACTCCAATTCAGAAATAATACAGAATTGATTGTTATGAGCAGTTTATTATCATATGTGATGGAGATTCTGTTCAGCGTTTCACGCAACTTGCGTCAATAGACACGTACTGTGTACAGCAATAGTCTTTGAATATTAAGAAAGACTCAACTTGAAGTATATGTGTTCTTCAAGGACACACGGATTCTCCAAAAAAAGAAAACACGTAAAACTGCATTCATTTGCTGAAAAGCACGTGTTTTCTGGTTTTGTGGGATTTGCTATTTAAAACAGGTTTGTACATAAAGAGGACGGAATAAGAGTAGAGGATTACGGCAAGAATTGCTGCGCTTAAACAGAAGCGATGGAAAATGCTTAACCAAGGCGCCCTCTAGCTTCACAATAACGCTCTTGTCCACACCTCGGTGACAACAACTTCAAAGCATTTGGCGTGGGACATCTTCGTTCACCCTATTTCCCAGATTAGGCGTCTTAGAACTTTCCGATAACTAAGGGAAAGTTGCACGGTATCCTTTTGCATGACGACCAGGTCATCAGTGTAGTTGAAGAAAGGTTTCGATACGAGAGCTTCTCCAAAGATGGCATATCGACGTCTGAGGATTCTATTGTGGTATTTCCATAGGAATTTAATAGGACTTACCACTATATAATCCTCATTCGTCGTTATGACAGTGTTGCAGGATATGGAAAAAATATGAGCGTCTATGAGGTCACTACAATATAAAGAAGACATAATACGGGTAGTCAATACTAACTTCCTAGGGATTCTCCAACATGATCGGAAGGAGAAAGTTTGAACCTGTTCGTATATATATATATAAAAAAAAAGATTTCTCTGAAAAATCCTGGACACTTCAATTCTATTTTTTAAGATTTATGTGACACGTCGTTTGAAAGATCTCTCGTTGCTCTGTACAGATATAATCTTATCTGGCAACTTCAGTGAATGTTTTGCTAGAAATCACGTTTGGATGTGTTTTATATTGTAAACTGAAAAGTCTCTCGTGAAGTAATATTGTTGTTTTCATGGCAAAAGGGCGTAAGTTACATTGGAAAATAATACACTTACGTCCTGGTTTTAACGCGACGATATATAATTTTGTTTAAAAATTTAACAAATGTTCACTTATATACAACCCAAATATCAACAGTGACATACGGGTTGCATAAAGCCACAGGATTCGACGCCGTTGGTTCAGCCAGGCAAAAAGTTGTACAATTAGATCAAGCAAAAATAGCCATTGGGCACGCTTTGTAAAGCTAATAAGTTAAACACCAAGTCAATATTGTACCTAAATTGGATATAGATTTAAAATAGATGTTCCATAGACATTTAAAATAGACGTTCCTTACATTAGATAGTATTGCCAGATTAGACACTTTTCGGACTCTTTGAAAAAATCACGGATACTTTCTTGTAGACGTGAGTGTATAAAAAATGTTTTTCTTTTTCTTCGTACATTTCCTAAATATATACTAGAGGAATAACACGTGTGTGTGCCCTTTAGGAAACCCTAAAACTTCCATGAAAAGTGCTGCATCCATAGAAAATATGTACTTACAAATATGAAAAAGGACATAGACATACATTGGATAAGAGAACCTTCTCCCCGTTTTCTTGAGGTAGTTGAAATGAAATTGAAAACATATAGAAAAGATCGAGATTGGGTCTTCTTTCCACATTTATCAGCGAGAAAAATAGACCAGAAGAATAAGAGCGGTAAATATAATAAAAAGAGGAAATGGAATAACTGAAACGAACAGAGGAAGGCAATGAAAGTGCGTTAAGAGGACTGAAATCCTAGCAACGTCTTGCTCTGTTAACCTTATTTACATCTTTTGCCAAAGGAAAAAAAAAAACACTTTTACTATTATTTTTTTTTCCTTCACTGTTTCTTTGGTGGTAGCTCAATTTTCGCTATATTTCTTTTGACCTTCCATTTCAGTTTTCTTTTTCACTTACTTGTGGGAAAGATGAAAGGAGTCAAATTATGTCAGCAACCCATAGTATAATATTCAAGGTCACTTGTTTCTTTTGCTTTCTCTTTTTGAATCAACAACACCTCACCATCAACAAAAACATCCTTGATTTCTACTTTTCAATTTCTACTCGGTTTCCCCGCTTTTTTCATCCCATTCTTCCCCATTGAATTCACGTACGATTGAAGATGCAGATATTAAAGCACGTTATATACAGTACGCAACAAACACTTCTAACATATATTGGGAATATAGTAGGTCTACGTTTCTTTTATTTCGAATTTATATATTGCGTGCAGGCGTCTATGTGTAGTAAGCTGTATAAACAGTCGTGTTCTTGCACCAACATTATCAAATTGCTCCTCATTCATTTTTGACACCCAGCCTCGCGATTTGTTTTCTAGTCAATTTCGTGTCACTTCGGGTATTCCGAGGAAAGCCGAAGGATCGCTGGTAGTCAAGCCGCGACCGAGATAGTTTCTTTTCAATACAGCACTGTCGAGGCATATTAGGGGCACGGGCACATCACGTCATATGAGAATTTAAAAAAAAATAGTAACTTTATGCACCACGGTATGGCATGGGCACGGCACTGTATGTGTGAATTAGCCGTTACTAGTACCGAATATGATCCTCACTCGCCTCAAACTGTTCCAAAATAAGTAAATAGATTCATTCTCTTCTTTATTGGTAATTCCTCGCACATTCAAGATATAATGGTTTAGTTGTTTGTTTGTTGTTTTTTTTTTTTTTAAAAAAAGCGCTTTCCTTTTTGTTCAATATGTGTTGTTTCTTTAATTAATTTTCTATTATTTGTATATAACGTACATCGTACGACAGCCACAGCTGCATGAAGATGTCATCAGATTATTTATTTGCACACTAAAACAGTGACAATAAAAGTACAGTATAAAGCTTACAAAATGAATTGCATTTCATGCTGTAAGAAACATAAAATTACCAAGAATTATAAAATACATTCCTATATAAAAATAGTCGTCTAGTAATAAAATGATCCAACATAAAAATAAGAAGTACTCTAAAAGAGAATCAATATAAGACCACTTTTACTATCCTAAAATGATTTGGTTTATTCTCAGAAACGAGTCTATTTCTTCCAAGAAATAATCTTCCCCATCTATGAGGCTTTTTTTAATTGCATATTTCAAGTTTTTACTATCCATTTTTTTTAAAATTGTTTCTGGTAAAAGGCTAAAATATTTTTTTCTTTTGCCAACATCGAGTAGCTTCTAAGAATCTTATCAAGTCACGTATATGGTAATGGGAAGTCTTTTTCTCCTTGTATCATAAGATTGTGTGTAGGTATCTAGTGTATCTTGAATTTGATCTCGTAAAAATCAGACACTGATAGATAAAAACACATGAAAGGTAATTACTTGTAAATATTTAAACAATCCCCGACAAGATTCCCGGTTTAATTTTCCCATTATGATCCTAATGGAATTTTGCTGCCGTATAGCAGCGCCTCTCCAAAGCAAAACACCGTAGTTAATGTGGGATTGTATAAATGCATGCTAATTTCAGACATTTTAGAGAAACAGATCCTTTTAACCGTCGTAGTATATAAGTACTATTGGTTAGTTTTTTAATTAATGCATCAATATGGGCATTCCATGTTAATTTGTTATCTAGGTGTATTCCTAGTAACTAAACAGATTCAGTCGCAATTCATGTCTCCCTTATCTGATTTTTGACCTCAATGAAACGTGTAACACAGTGGGCAAACGGTTCGAGAGATATTAATTTTGCAGTATCTAAGGTAAAGCGTTAACGAAAGTATCCGTCATCGAATTGTTATATCTTTCTTATCAAGATAAAAGGATTAAGTGATAAAACAAAACAGACAGGACAGTATCCAACGTATGACATCGGAAGTGTGGTTAGTTCCACACAGTCAGGACTTCCCAGTACCACAACTTCCAATACAGCTAACGGTAGAATCGGAGTCGGAACCTGAGGCAACTACTGATGTAGGCCAAGCACCTCGTTCTGTGAATCACATCTGTTAATGGAAGATGATTGAAACGACCTTACTCGGGACTTATCCAAAAGTAGGTCGAATTGACTGTTGTTGTAAATTACGAACACAATAAACATTTTCACCAAGACATGTCTGTCATACAAACAAGCTACCAGGGACGGTGGAATGCATGCATGGTTCCTGGTTACTATTGAATACTCAAGCATCATCTTCCAGACATCAAGGACAATAGGAAATCCACAACTCTCACACTGTAGATACATTGAGTGGTGTCAGTGTGTATGTACCCTTATACTCGAGTTTTTGCATCTTGACCTGTGTGGCGTACTGTACAAAAACTATGCGTGGTAGAGTTGTCTCTCTGGCTTCAGCATACATACGATCAGATCCATTCCATCGTGTACTAAACCAAAGAGCTGACCGGGTAGCCGTGCGGTCTAAGGCGTTAGGCCAACGACTCGAAGGTCCCGGGTTCGAGTAACTAGAATCTGACGAATAATCGTGACAGGCCGAAGTCAACAGTTACTAGCCTGGCCCATATAAAAATAAAGTTTACCAAACAAAAGAATGAATTTTGTTACTCATTGCTAGAGAGATTACTTACTGCAATTCCATTCGTCACTTCCGTCAGGGCAATCAAACTTCCCGTCACAATTACGATTTTGCTGCACGCAATGATGGCTTCCGTTGCACTGGAAGGTTCCAAAAGCACACGTTGTCTCCTTCCTGGCTCTTAAACTGAGGCTCTGGACAGCGAGAGCTGTAAAAGATGAATGAAAATATTTAGGTTTAGAAAATACAGATCTACGAATCGAAGACAAATATTTAAAAAGTGTGCCATTTTTTTTTTTCACTAGTGATGTTTGTACCATAGAATACGGATGCAGCATATTCTAAGCTTGATATTACAAATACTGTATTTTAAATATAAATATAAATACATGGTCTTACAAAGCACTAGACAGTAATAACTAGTTTGTCTTCAAAATACCATGTTTGATACAAATTTGTGACAATTGTCAGACTTCGAAGTTGTTAGTATCTTTGAGCACTATTAAATCGATTTTGTTTTCTTCTGTGTAGGAAAGTTTCCAGGGATTTCGCCAGGATGTTAAGTTTTGAGGAGTATAAAGTCAAAATTGGGAGGATATAAGTGAAGTTTGCACGATTTCTATTGGTTACTGACCATAACATTTTTAAAAATTGTGCTCTCGAGAATTTAGGAGGGTGACACCTCCTACACGGAGGGGGAGGGAGTCTGGCAGAATCACTGGAAGTTTGCTTTCGCACCTGCGATCCAAAAGATGGACAAGAAAAAATTGAGTGAAATTAATGGCACTCTTGTTTCACCGATCAGTATTCAATCTAGCAGGAGCAGTGAATGCTAGGTAGGAGAATTAACAACATTATAACAGTAAATATTTCTCACGTATTGCTCGTATTAATATTTGAGTAACAATGCATAAAGAAATGAAGGGTACAGCGGAAATCTCAACCGAGTCCAAAACTGTGCAAGTGAGGTACTTTATTGCTCTACTAATTATTCCAGGTGGGAAATAGTAAAGAGCCAGAAGTTAATGACAATTCAAGATGACGAGATCAACGGAAAAGCATTGAGATTATAAGTTTATTTTACTGTCTTCTTGAAAATAAGTTTTTGTGTACGAACATTGTTTTTACATTTTTTTCTGAAAGTTTAGTTCACAATGGTTCGTGGTGTTATCAAATTTTGTAACGTTAGTTTAATTCATTTCCCGACGTCATACAATAATGAAATTTTGCACAGCGACGTAAGTCGGGTGACAATACAATAATCTATTGTTACTTTCATATATTTATATATTTTCAAAGCATATTATAATATCTTTTAATAAGGACTTCTTTATCCTAAAATAAACACTAGCCTGCAACAATGTTGAGTTTGACTAGTTGCAGAACACTTTAGGATTTTTGTAACAAACCATTACCTTGACAAAAAGTATCCGAACACCGAAATAAGTAATAAAAAAGTAATCATAATAAACTTTCTAAAGACCTAATTTTCTTAAATAATTCCTATTAAAAAAAAAAAAGAAAATATATTTTTGTTTATGCATGACTAAAAAGGAAAGCATAGGGCGCGCCAATTAAAAAATTTACTGTATATGAGAGCGCTCGCCCCCATATTTTTTAGTCATGCATGAACAAAATTATTTCTCTACTTTTTAGTACGAATTGTTTAAGAAAAGTACGTCTAAAAAGTTGTTTTATTATTTTCTCCTATACCTTTATTTGACTAAAAAAAATATTTGACTGTTTCAAAAGTCGAATATTTCGATAACCGGGCACGTGGAGATTCTCTCATCAAATAAATCAGTAAACAGAAATTTCAAAGTTCTACCTGCCATTGGAATAATCAATGTATTCTTTGGAACAATAACTTTACTGTGAAATCGTGTTTGTACGATATTGAACAATATTTAATTGCGTTGTTTTACGTAAAAAAAAAAATCATTCTAATTTAAAGTTAAGAGCAAGGCGCGGATTAGACCCGGACCTAGGGGCGCAACTTTCATAGGGGCGCATTTTACAAGGAAGCATTTAGAAATCGATATTTGAACGTGAAAAGGTAAATATATATATATATATATATAATAATAAATCACAGCCATATTCAATCCACTAGTGGATGAGTTGATCTACTGCTCCCACGCTGACCAGACGGGTTGGGAGAGGAGAGCCGAAGCTCTCACTGTGATCGCCATTGTTTTTTATTCACAGCAGCTCCCCAATTGTCCTCACGATGCTGGGTCAACACCGAAATTTTTTAGCCCCCACCGGGAATCGAACCCGGGACCGCTCGCACTGAAGTCGAGCGCGCTACCGAGTATATATATTTATATATATATATATATAGCAAAAAACAGAAATAAAGACTATGTAGGTGGAGCTTCAAACAGTATCACCTTTGACCCAGATGACCCCTTGTACATAAATGGCTTCAGGTATTTTAAAATTAGCTTAATAAAAATAAAACAAACATTATAATAGGAATATTATTTTCTCCTATTTTTGCATTTTGTTCACACCAATAATCATTTTAGTCAATGTTACGTATAGGGCGTGTGAAATCATCTCTACCCCTGCCAATGAGCAACAAGCATATTTTGTATCGAAACACTCTATACCCATAAAGGCGTAATTTACCCTAGATTTTTTTTTTTTTTTTTTTGTATATGAGGAAAACTACAGGGTCTTTTCCTAACCTTTCTTTCCGGGTCCATAATGGGTAGGTAGTGTGTGTTCGAATTCTGCTGCCGACCGTCCTGACTGAGGTTTTCCGGACCATAGTTTCCTTCAGTTTCACCACACGAACGTCAGGATAGTATCTTAACTAAGACACCGGCCTCTAATATATCCTATTTCCCGATCAAATCCAAAGCCCTTAAAAATTTCAGAAATATCCTAACCTGTCTTTTATGACTGTAGAAACAAACCTTATTTTTTCTCTCTCTCTCTAACTTGATCTTAATTATATCTTCGAGAGATAAAATATTCCCGGAAGAGGTGTTTAACATTCAAAGAACTGACAACATATTCAACGTTGCAAGAATGTAAAATAAAATTCTGTTTTATGGACAGTAATTACTAATTATGTTTATGTATAATTAATTCTTAGGTTTTTTTTTGTGTGTGTGTTTAATTTAGTGTTTTTATATGAATAAAAATATTTTGTATTACTTTGTTGTTCAGCGTAATTAACACTCCTTTTATAATTACTCTTCAGTAATTTAATATTTTTTTTTTCATTCTAGGACTATGTATTTAACGCCACTGTTTTTTTTATTATTATTATTGAATTGTGTTTTTTAAATAATCACATTAGCAGAGTTAAATAATTATTATCTCGTTATTATTATTTAATAGCGAAAGGAACGAAAAAGAGTAATTTGTTACAATTGGATGAAGGAAAGGGGGAAAAGACGGGAGGGGAGACGGGAAGTGAAAAGGAAAGGGGCGCTTAGGGCGCCTACAAATATGAATCCAGCCCTGGTGAAGAGTGTTGTTTGTACCAGTGAAAGCAATCCTGTCTTTTGGAAACATTTTGTTGCACGAAAGGAAATATAAAGAAATACAATAGTTGAAAAAATACACAAAAGTCTTGTTTCCCTGACCAATACTCGAACCTGGATCCCTCAACTGCCAGCCACGTTTTTAACTATTCGACTACCATTCCCACCCAAGCTGAACCACTGATGTTAACATCTAATTTAAGTGTAACTTCAACTGTATGATACAATCACGTTTTCCTAGTTTATTGTCAGTGAATGTGTAGGTTGTTCACTTTCCATTTCTCACGGCAGGCATGTACCCAGAAGTTGGTTTCAGCCATAGGCGGCGCCACAGTGGGTGCAGTGGGTGCAGCTGCACCCACATTAACTTCGATTTTCAGATTTCCTACAACAATCCTTTCTATTTTGTATATTTATTTTTTCCTATGTTTGGATATATTTGAGTGACTTCTTAAGTCTCTCATAAGTTACTTGCTATCATACAGTGTTTTTCTAGTTGTTTTTTTAAAGTAAAACTTAGGGATTATTTTTGAGATCTTAAGACTCAATAGTGCAGAGCGTTCTGGCAACAATGTTAGGATGTGTTGGCAGAGCGGATTCGGCGAACAGTGCGAAGTAATTGCTAATTGAGTTTTTATTGTATGTACGCATGTCGGCATCTTAATTTGCCCTTAAAATGTTTAAATCAAAACAACAGGGAACTTTGCTTGGGTGGATAAAAACCACATCTTCAACTTCAAGCGAAACTGCTGGTAAATCATCGTTTAATAGGGAGAAGCAATTGGCAGAGGATAAAGGCGAAGTCCAGGAACAAACTTCTGAAGATGGGGATCGATGTTTCTCAAAAGCTACTACAGGTAAGAAAATAAGTTATTTTATTTTACTGGAAAAAAGTAGTGGAAATACCTTTATAGAGCTTGGATGTGTTTCAGTTAGAAGCAGGAAAGAATAGGGGCAGAGTACTTTTTGAAGTACAAGGGCGAAAATTATTTTTTCGACATCAGAAGTAAATATATTTTACGATTAAAAAGGACACGACGCAACTACCTCACTCAGATTTAAGAACAAATAATGTAAAATAGTTCTACATTGTTTATAATGTAGAATAATGTAGTAATCTTAATAAATAAAGGTAACCTATTTAAACCAAAGAAACCTGGTTTAAACCTCACAAGAACCTGGTTTAAACCATAAAACATGCTTTTGCCAATCCTGATGCGCATAGTGCTGTTCAATATTTGGCTATTTTCGACATTCAGGACCGTCCACATAGCTACCACAGATTTTACAAATTTTGGATACCACGAGAAGAACTTAACCCGGACCGTTCTTCACGGAGTCAAAAGAAGTCAAAAGTCAAAAGAAGCCGAGTTAAAGGAAAAACAAAAAGAAAGACTGAAAAAACGTATGTATGTTGCAAGATTGATCGACATAATTCGTGTGCTGAGGAAGGATGGGTAACCTCTTCGTGGTCATGATGAAAGCGAAAGAAGTTATGAAAAGGGTTTATTTTTAGAAATGGTCGATCTGATTAAGAAGTACGATCCCTTTCTTCAATCTTATATTGAGACTGCGCCAAAAAACTGCAACTACTTTAGTCATGAGATTCAAAATGATATATTGCAAGCACTAAGCAGTGTTTTTTAATACAGATTACAGAAGAAATAGTCGGAGAATATGTCTATAAAGGCAGACGAAACGTCAGATGTTGGCCACCATGAACAACTAGCGCTTGTCTTCTTGTCTTACGATATATTCCTAGGAGACAACAAGTTCCAGTGTAGCGATTTATTGGACTTGTACGTCTTACCAAAATCGATGCTGAATCTGTTTTCAAAGAAATAGAAAGAGTTTGTTGTGATATGCGGGTCAAATGGGAAAACACAGTAGCAGTGTGTTTTGATGGAGCTTCTGCGATGGCAGGAGAGTTTAGTGGTGTACAGAGACGATGTAAGGACAAGAATAAAAACACTGTGTACATCCGCTGCTATGCACACTGCCTCAATTCACTTCTTGTTAGTGCATGTACTTCACACAAAGAAATTGCAATGATTTTCGATTTCTTTGGGATCATTCAGATGATTTATACGTTCATTGAGGGTAGTCCAATTAGACATGCAACGTTTGGAAAAGTAATTAGGGAGACCGATTTGAAACTAAAAACACTAAAGTCACTTTCCGATATCAGATGGGCTTGTCGTGCAGAAGCTGTTGCTGCAGTACGGGAACAGTACAGTTCCTTAGTTAAAGCAATTAAAGAAATAATTGAAAACACAGGTGAATTCAAAGTCCGAGCTAAAGGAAATGGTCTTTTGCTTCAAATGAAGACTTTTAACTTCATAGTGAGTATGGAAATAATGCATCCAATCTTGCAGCTTATTGTACGAGCAAGCAACAGTCCTCAACCTTTGATTTGTGTGAGGCCATGGATGAGGTTAATAGCTTGTCGGTTGCCTTACGGAATCTTCGACGTGCTGAATCTGCGTTTGATGATATCCTCAGTAATGCAGAAGAAAAATGCACGGAATTTGACATTAGTGTTCCGCCGCCTAGAAAGCAAAAAATCTCTTCATTTGTGGACGACTCACAAGAAACTGGTATTTTTGCGGAAACGACAAAGGAGGCAATCAAGTATTGGACATTCTATCTTTTATTGGATATATTGGGACTTAACACAAGATTTTCTCAAGAGGCTATAGACCTCATTCAAGTAACTGGGAAAATGATTCGCCTTGCTCAGTGTAATAGTACTGATTATCAAGTAGTAGCAGCACGTTTTGGTCTAAATGCGCCAGAAATTGAAGCTGAAATCAGACTTCTACGAGCAAGGCGCTTGAACAATCCTCCATCTACAGTTCTTGATTGGCTAAAGTGGTTGCAAAAATCCGGAGAAGAAAGGGTGTATGTGAATTTCTACAGATTGATGAGAAAGTTTTCAGTGATTCCGGTTACTAGTTGCTCATGCGAACGGAGTTTCTCCAAGATGCGATCAAGTCCAAACTAAGATCGACTATGCTTCAACAGAGACTCAACTCCATAATGTTGTTTTCTGTTGAAATGTCGATTTCAGTGAGCAAAGACATTGAAGATTGTAAGGCCATGGTTCCATTCAATAGAAGAATGTCCTTATAAAAGCTCTTGTAACTGATGCCATTGCAAAAAAGAAAAGTACCCTTGTACACTTAAAAATACTGATATTTCTTTGATAAATCCATAAGTCACATACACGTGTATCCATGTATGAAGTTTCTTTAAATATGTACATAAAAGTTTTTATTGCGTACCATGTTAATATTTTTTACTATGTCTTATCCCTTCCCAGCCTGCACCCACATTACCAAAATCCTGGCGCCGCCTATGGTTTCAGCACCTTCAAGGAACTCCGGGGTCTAACAAAGTGTGAAATTTACGTAAAGTGCGTGTAATTTTCTACTAAAAAAAATAATGCTAATTTCACCCCAAAAAAATAAATTTAGAGGGGTCCGTACGCCCCTGTCTCATACGTATCCATACGATTTGTCAAATACAGAAAATCATTGGAAAACTGGGGTATCGTAATATTATATTATTGAATTAATCTCATGTGAAAATGAACTTTATTATAACTAACTTACCCTTTTGGTTGGTATTGTAAGTAAAGTCTCCTGAGAAAGAGAAACAGAGATGGCGCTGAAGCTGTACAATCATCTTTGTACAACTTTTTCCGTTTCCAATTGTGTTCGCTCCTTCGTTTCTCTCCTTTAATGCTCCTTGGCACGCAATATTCAGACCAGAAACACAAAAGGAAATAGGAACCAAGAATAAACAATCGCGCTGCTAAACAATACACTATCTCTCTTTTCAAGGCACAACACAAAAGTTCAAAAGAAAAAATAAAGGGGAGAGTTTGTAGTAACACCGTACTGAATAAATAATACCCTTCAGATATATTGGTAGTTTGTTTTTGAAAATATGTAGTCTTACAAACGAACTGCACACCATTTTACATCTATTTACTTCATCCGTTAACTTGGCATTCGATGTTTTGAGCTGACCTATGTAAACATACTCATCAACTATGCCTATTGTCTCTCCACTAATTTTTACTTCCTTCTTTGCAGCATGTTGATTGTACATTACTTTTGTTTTACTTACATTCATTTTAAGACCTATTTTCGAAAGCTCATTACAGTTCTTCCATTCTGGCTTGTCGTTCTTCTGCACTTGAAGCAAACAGAACTATGAAGATATTCGCCATTCATTTTTATTCAAACTTCCTCCCAGTTTAAATTTTGGAACACTCTCTCCAGGACCGCAGAAAAAAGTTTTGGAGAAATTGAATCACCTTGCCTTACCCCCTATTCCAACTTTAAATTTTCCACTTTCTTGATGTAGTCTAATGACAGATGTGGCTATCGAGTAAATGTTCGAAGTAACTTGATGTATGCACTTTCGATGCCTTGATGTTCAAGTGATTTAAGTACTGCTGATAAGGAGACAGAATCGAAAGCTTTTAAAAATCTATCAATACCAAACATAGTGGAAGTTCATATTCATTAGTCCTCTAAATAACTTCATTCAACGTGTGTATGTGGTCCATTGTGATAAATCCAAGACGAAATGCAGCTGCTTTCTTTCCCTGGTTAAAATCCAAGTCCCGTTCAATACAATTTAAAATAACTTCGGTGAACATTTTGTATAGAACTGACAGTAAACTAATTGGTCTGTACTTTTCGACGCGTTCTTCGTCCCCTTTCTTGTACAACAAAATTATAACAGCATTATTTGAACGTGACGGTATTTCACTCTTCCTCAGGTACATCGAGAATAATTTAGCAA
>JAGDQP010045002.1:0-14759 GCA_022664845.1 Lepisma saccharinum
CAAAGATGGATTTTATTTGTTTGTCTCTGTCTACGTTGAAGATGAGAAATAAGTAAACTAACCTAACACGAGAAAACTATGTACACTCATCGAGCAGATATAATCTTGTTCATTATTGTCTCTAGATCTAAAACATATAGGAACAATTCTGTGATTTATATATGTATGTATGTAGACCGATTCTGTGCGAATATTCCATTCCACACAAAATTAAAATAATTTCATTGTTGCCATTAGTTTTGTCCTTAAGTGATTGTTAGATTTTAGCAAAAACAAAATAGATGAAAATTGAAAAGCTCTTTCTGAAATAATCGGTATGTTAAGGGGTTAAATATTGGGTGGGTGGGACATTCTAAATGTTACACGTTATGCTTTTAAGTTTTATATAGATTTTATTTGTGAATAAAATTTTAGTGTGTCCTACCTCACAAGCTGAAAATCTATGAGTATTACAGCATCAGACGTACAAGTGGATTTGTATGAAGTACATTTTGGAACTCAATTAGTATATGGTATATCGGATTTTCTCAACAAGGGACCAGTCCTGTTAATGTGCACAACAATACAATGAGGATACACGATAATAATCGATGCTTGTAAATTAATGCTTGAAAGACCCACCCTTCCCCCTCTAAGGACACACGTGTACTGCACTAACAACTGCTTTTAATTAGTTTGTTTACCTCTCTTGGCTCTCCAAAATCTACAGATGTTCCAGCATTAGCAGCAACAAGAAAATCCCCATTGTCCTTGAGTTTGTTCGTCGGCGCCGGTTTCAGTGCCTCGTCACCATCAGCAGCGGTCTTCAGTTTTTTGCTATTGCTTCTTTCAAAATACTCCTTGATTCCGAGTTGCCTGCACTTTGAAGACGCCATTTCTCTTTGTAAGAGTGGGTTTTGGATCCTTTCGTGACACGAACACGACTGACACAACACGAGACCAGAGAAGATCGAGCCTATTGTTTGTCTTTGTCACTGTGTGGTTTTAAAACCAATTGTGCAGTTGGGTTCCCGTAAGATAAGGGGCGGCCTTGGAACGGACAAGTCTATTTGTGGGGTGGGTGCAGATAATACAAGCGTGCGCAGTGCGCATTTCTGCTTTTCAAGACAAGAAAATGGGAGTGAGGGGACGCCGTTCTCCCGCGTCTCCGGCCCCTTGGCGAAGATGGCGTATTTTTAGGAAGTGGGGGACGCCGTCACCCCGCGTTCCCCCGCACTTTTATACTGAAGTTTCATTCCGATAGGGCTGCCAAAGTCCTTGATCATATAGGGCATCTTAAGAGGGTCTTCTACTTCTGCCAGAGCTAGAAAGTTTACTGTTGGTGCTTATGGAAAGAAAATTGATACCGAATATCTAATTTTCTAAGGAACTGGATATCTTTAATAGAAAAGAAAAGTTTTGGAGTATTATAACAAGTTTATGCACGGTTTGAAATACTTAGAACGCACATTTGTGTCCTAGTTTTTCAGAAATAAATTATTAAAAAATAAATAAAATTATTATTTTTTCTCTATATTACAATATGTCTAACTTTGCAACCACTTACGCTAGAAAGACCAACTTTTTTTTGTTTTATTCCTCGTGAAGAAACGATTCTAATAATTTTAATTGCAATCATATCTGATACACCAATAAAAACATAGTATTTTTACATAGCTATTCCAGTCCACCTGTTAAAGGTTTGATGAGAATAAACCAACCCCGCCCCGCCCCTGTCTTCGCTTTTAGTCCGAGGGAAAAAAGAAGGGAGGGGACTACACAAATCCCCTCTTTATTCAGCTTCTACAACAGGTGCCGACATTATCCTTATCCTAACATTAACAAACATAACTGCCACAACAGAAGAAAAATTTAGGGGTAGCGTGTCTGCCAACCAAGCGGCATTGGGTATGTCGAGCGTACGAACCCTGCTTCGGCCGGCCATCCTGACTGAGGGTTTCCTCAGTCTCAACAGGCGAATGCCGGGATGGTGCCTTCTGTAAGGCTAGGGTCTCTGCCTTTGCAATAGGGATGTGAATCCGCTCGGCTCGAGCGGCGAGTCTAACGCTCGAGTTCAGTCGTCACTCGAGCTCGACTCACTGTAACCGAGTCGCAGCGTGAGTCTCTTTGAGTAACGACTCGAGCAGCTACTGAGCGCCGACTCGACTCGAGCAAATAGTGAGCGCCGACTAAACTCGAGCAAATAGTGAGCGCCGACTCGACTCGACTCGAGCAGTTGTGACCTCTGACTCGACTCGAGTAGGTACTGAGCACCGATTCGACTCGAATCGAGCGAGTCGACATTGAAATAACTAAAAAAAGCTTTTTAAAGACATTCATTTCTTAATCAATTCGTACTAAAAAAAATAATAATTTTGTTTGTGCATGACTAAAAAGAAAAGAATGGGGCGCGTCGTTTCAAGAATTTATGAAGTGATTGTATATGAGAGAGCGCCTCATGCTTTTCTTTTAGGCATGCATAAACATTATTTTCCTTTTTAGTACGAATTGATTAAGAAAAGAATGTCTTTAAAAGGTTTTTATTACTTTTTTATGTTAATTTAGTTTCACTATTTGTTTTTTCTTTCCTACTATCTTTAGAAACAATGATAGTAGAAAGCATGATAGTCGATGTGAAGTTAGTTTATTGATCATCTTGGCAACATAATTTGTTGTTCTAAGTTTTCTCTAATAACTGAACAAGTAGAAACCCGAGATAGCTGTGTATAAATTATGAGGTAAGATAACTTTGCATTACTATGACATCGTCCACTGACTCCTTTTCTGACTGTTATGTCAATCCGCTCGACTCGAGCGGCGAGTCTAACGCTCGAGTCGAGTCGTCTCCCGAGCTCAACTCACTGTAACCGAGTCACAGTGTAAGTCTCTCTGAGCAGCGACTCGGCTCGACTCGAGCACATAGTGAGCGCCGACTCGTCTCGACTCGAGCAGTTCTGAGTACCGACTCGAACAGCTACTGATCGCCGAATCGACTCGACTCGAGCACAAAGTGAGCATCGACTCGACTCGAGCAGTTTGACCACTGACTCGACTTGACTCGAGTAGGTACTGAGCGCCGACTTGATTCGAGTCGAGCAAGTCGTTGACATCCCTACTTTGCACATCGTTGTGCTTCCCCTATCCCGGCCTGAATCTTAGATGCCTAAAGTCCATAAATAAATTCTTGAACACAAGACAAAATGAAGTATTCACTCATCATTTTTTCTTGTCTCTAGTCACTTTTCAATGTTTTAAAAATGTAAATAATAATGTTTTTGATGAATCATGTTTTGATCATTAATCAATTTAATAAGAATGCTAGACTTGTATATTAGAGGTCTGCACGGGCTCGGGCCATAAATTGCCAGAACTTCTCGTGTTCTTGTTGGGCCTGGGCTTATTGTGATTATATTTTTCCCAACTGGGCCAGAGCAGGAACTGTATGTTTGGGCCAGGGCAAGAACTGTATGCCAGGGCCAGGGCAAGGGCAAGAAATGATGTACAATCTCAGGCCTGAGTTTAATTTAAAGTTAATTGAAAACTCTCTTTATCTGATTTGTATAAAATACGTATGTCCTAACGTTACTTTTACTCTCACTAACGAACATCACTGTCTGTGTTTATCAATACTCATGTGCCTAATAGCGGTTGTAGCCGCAGCAGATGAACCTATAGAGAAGTTCTGCCTTTTTATTCTTGGAAAAACTGTGAATAGAGGAGGCATGTAAACAGAAGTACTATTGCATATCACAAGGCCTGAAACCCTGGAATAACATATAACTTTGACCCTAAAACTGGCAGGTCCTTTCCAGTCGCTTTGTATTCTCCATTTGTGTCCCTCCTAGATCTCAGTAACGACAAGTCCGACAGAGATGATTTATACACAGCTGCATTCGTCATGGTCTACAATGGTAAGGAAAACTATGAATGTGACTCTAAAACTAGCAGGTCCTTTTGAATCGCTTAGTATTCCCCATTTGTGACCCTACCGATCTCAGTAGCCACAAGTTCGACAGAGATAAGCCATACACCGTTGGATTAGTAATGGACACTGATGGGAAAATCTATGACTGACTAAAACTGGCAGGCCATGGCATTCGCTTAGTAATCTCCATTTGTTCCTATCACGTTGAGTTTTTTTTAAATACGTTATAATTCGAATTTATACGGGGATGCTTTGGTTTTGTTTATAATAAAACCATTACTTAATATTTTACGTTATTAGGCTAGGAATTGTTAGGTTACAATCTACCTTTGATTTCAGTGGATGGAAAATACTATTTTTAAGTGAGTAAAATCTTTCACTCTAGCTAATGATTTTTTGTTTGATTCTCTTCCGAGGAAGTGTTTTAACTACTTCTTCCCTGCAAGACAATTATGCAGAGAAAATGGTTGATCTAAATTGCTTCTGATAGCCAGCTGATCGGGAGATAGACAAACATTCTAAATTATGTCTTCGAATTCCAAATAAATCATCTATCATAACTTTGCCATATGGTTATTATTAGGAGATAAATTAAACAGACGTTGGAAAAATTGTAATTAATATTTAGGTCCTTTGGGGCGGGAGGGGAAAGACTGCATTACGAGGTCGAGTAACTCTTTGCGGGACCTGCAATCTTATTTCGGGTAATAATTTTTCTGAGTGAATTTTACTATGTATTAGTTTGTGTAGAAATGATAATAGAAAATTAACTCTTCTATTTTAACTCATTCAGCGCGCAAGTACAGAGAATAAAATTATCTAGCGTTGGGTCTTAGGTCGCCCTGTGTGAATTGATGAAGTGCATAATTGACGTATTATTAGGATTAAAGTGTTGCTCCGTAGTGTAGTAGCTAAAGCAACGGATAATAAATCACAACGTTGCAGGTTCGAATACATCCACAGATACGTGGAAAATTTTTCGATTATAAATAAAGACGAAAGAGTAAAACATGTCATTGAATAAAGACATGATGTAATCAAGGTGCAGTTTTTTGTGAAACTACTGGAAAATATGCATAATTGCGTTTACTAAAATAGTAAATTTCCTCAGTAAGTACTATTTTGGTTGCATACAACTGAAAAATAACAGTTGGGCTAACATTGGGCCACATGTACATTGGAATTACCATATAGTTTGCTCTACGTTGAACTTCATTTTTAGGGTCAACGTTATCGCTAACGCTAAGGCCAGCGGCCAACGACCAAATAGTACGTAGACCAAACAGTACTGAGAAACGTTAATCTAACGTTAAAACGTAAAATCAGATTTTCAATGGTTCAACAAGAATTTGCTACTTGAAGTACACACGATTTTGTATTATATGTGTTGTTACTAATACGATTTGCAATATAATTACTAAATTAAAATTTCTATATTACTATTGAGTTGATCCTTCATAATGCGGCCCTCGCTCTCTTCCTGATTAGTCAATTTGACCAGCTGCCAAAAAAGGTTGGAGACCCCCTGGAGTAGACTATAATGTTTTTCCGATTGATGATTGAATTAGCTGTTTGGGAAGATTGCTCGTTAGTATTCACAGTGCAATGTAAATATTATACTTGTTAATAATTGCTCTGGGATAAATAGCTACTACTGAACTATGATATATGCAGCAAACGCAAGTTTGCTGTAAGATTAGAAATTATATTTTACAGCTGTAAGTAATGCTTTTGTTACAGTACTACACAAATCTGCTTTATGTGATAAATGATGAAAAAAATACAGAAGAGGTATAGAATGAATAAAGACAATACACGGTCAGGAAAGTCGAAATAATATATTGCATTATGCTAGAATAATAACTTCCATGGGCAAGCAGAGGCTGGGGTGTAATCTTCCTCTACTCACCACCTCCACAATCTTATAGCATGGAACCATTGAGGAAGAACACAAACTCAACAGAATTAGCAATTTTTCGCAAGAATTCTCAGAAACCGGTCGAAAACGTGTTTCATTCAAGCGGTATACACATACTTATTCAGACATTCGCTTCTCCAACTTCCCACCCCTTCCACTGCTAGGCCTACAGTGGGGCGTGGCTTACCCTCATCAAACCTTTTAGAGGTGGACTAGAATAGCTATATAAAAGTGTTATTTTTTATTGGTGTATCGGATATGTTTTCAATTAAAATTATTAGAATCGTTTCTTCACAAGGAATAAAACAAAAAAAAAGTTGATCTTTCTAGCGTAATTGGTTGCAAAGTTAGTCATATTGTAATTTAGAGAAAACAAAATAATTTGATTTATTTTTTAATAATTTATTTCTGAAAAACTAGGAAACAAATGTACGTTCTAAGTATTTCAACCCGTTCATAAACTTCTGAAGAATGCTCCAAAACTTTTCTTTTCTATTAAAGAAATCCAGTTCCTTACAAAATAAAGATATTCGGTATCAATTTTCTGTCCATAAGCACCAACAGTAAACTTTCTAGCGCTGAGAGAAGTAAAATACCCCGTTAATTCTCTTTCGCTTAAAGATTAATACTATTAATTTTACAGCTCCGTGCGATAAAGGATCATTGTAGGTGGAATACCTCATATAATTATCATTGGTGATTATCACCTATCAGCTTGTATTTTTGCAGCAAGTGTGTCAAGACAAACTTGCTGCAACTTTAAAAAGTGTCAACTAACACTTTCTTTGTAAGTGTGTTTCAAGGATGCAACTTGCCCTGTTAAACTGATTGCAAACTTGCATACTTGATTGTTATCGCCCATACAATTCATTTTATCCTATCTTGCATACTTGACGTTTCGAACTGGTTGCAAGCCTATTGCAATTTCAAATGCTATTAGGGGAGGGATCGGTCGTAGTCTTAAATTAAGATATTAACCAAGTTGGCGTTTGCCGTATAAAAGTGCAAAAATATAATTAAAAACGTCTTATCAACAAACCCACCCTGCGATTTGAATCCCTAGCCTCCCGAATGTAATGCCATTGCTATTCCATTGAGTCATACTTATATTTACTCGGATAGTCATTTAGTGCTTTTATTTATTCGTTTGTATTACTTTTATTGAATCTTGCAACATTTGTCTATATCTCATGACGTCAACGGGTTGTCATGGAGCGCGCTGTTTAAATACACTTTGCTGTGAATTTGTCATAATCATGTAACTAGTAAAGAAGTCCATAGTTTCAGTCCACCCTCTGTCATGGTAGTCCGTAGTATGTGGTTGTATAAGTGTACGTCTTCGGGTTAGAGTATGCGTTACAATAAAGAAAGGTTATGCGTTTGTGTTCTATCTACCGATAATGCTATTTAGAACTAATCTGCAAATGAGATTCGGCTTTACTGAATAATATCTAAGGGATTTCGTGTTTTGTCTAAGGAGCAGCAGACGTCTTTGCTGCTACATGTCCTTTTATACTTGAAAGATGCTGGTTAAGAGAAGGAAAGTCTTTGTGACGTCTACTGCTCCTAGTCGGTCATGTATGTTATTCCTCCTGTTCTTTCGGATTGTCATCTTTATCATTTCGTCAGGCATAGCATATATTTATAATGTCGCAGTAAGTAGGATTAATGTAAAGTGAAAGTTTCCTATTTCATTGGAGTTATCCAATTGTGCGTGTTGAATGTTTACTTCTTCATTAATTTTTTTCTTTTTGTGGAAAACACATCCATATTTTATATTGGCGCGTGTTGGTGCTGGATTCGACGTGTACGTTTTCTGTCTCAATGGAATACTTCATTGGTGAGTGTGTATATTCTTACTTCCTTGTTGGTATTTTTTTATGTGGAATTCATGTAAAAGAATACGCTGCCGGACAGTTATTTGGAAAAATTTGATTCAAATTCAATGGACATCAATATTTACTTGGATCAATTTTCCAATTATTGTGTTGCTTTTAACGTCAAATCTAAGAAAAGACTTCCTTTATTCTTGGATACAATTGGTCATGAACTTTATTCTACGCTGGTTGATTTGTTCGCTCCGCTCAAAGTTCAGGAACTGCTCCAGCAAAATTTCACTTCTCGCCGAAACATCATTGTAGAATGTTTCAAATTTCACACCTTGAAACAATCACCGATTCACTCATTCGCTGATTTCCTAAGCTCATTTAGACATCAAGCAGCGAAGTGCGATTTTGGTTCAGCCATTGATTAGCATTTAGAGATCAAATAGTAGTCGGAGTTCCTCGTGGAGCTGTAAACAGACTTCTTTCTGATCCCAATTTGACGCAAAGATACGTCTTATTTCCAAACTTTCCAATCTTCTTCTTATACTCAGGACATCTCACAAGGCAGTCAACTCCGGAAATTTCAGCCAAAGTTAGTTCAAAAACAATCAAATCAGTCTGGGATCTGCTACAGATGCGGTAATACACATTCGGACAAAAAAGTTTAACAGCACTGCTTTGTGGCTAAATTCAAATATTTTAGGTGAGAAAAATTTGGTCACCTTGCCCGTATCTGTAATTCAAGACGCTTCCCGCCGAAATCTGATTACCAAAGTCCAGGACATACGCAGAATGTGGTAGATGAGAATAATACTGAACCTATTGCTGCGGAAATTACATGTAATTTCATTATAAATGAACCTAATTCTGCTCGGTTTTTTAATTATGTTCTCGTCAAGGACAGTGTTTCCAGTGTCTCGAATCCTAGTCCAGATGTGTTGTCCAATAGCCTAGGTGGTACACGACAAATTTTCCTAATATACTGCACTTTCGTAACACCCGATGACGCTTTACACAGTTGTAGTTGGAAGCTAAGAGAATAATTTAGGAAGGCGGGGCATTCAAAATTTCCCTTAGAATTCAAGATGGCGGCTATTTTTCAAAAAGGCGTCTTGCAGCCCATTTCCAAAAATGTCCAAATATTATCGTATTTGGTGTCATTTCCATGCTTTTTAATTCCAGAAGACGAATACAGCCTTCTGTATAATGTCAAAAACATAAGATACCAAAATAAAGCAAAATATTATAATTTTATCACATAACTATACACAACGGTAATGCAAAATTACAAATCTTTCACAATCATAATATCAAATTAAAACAACAAATATTGTTCATTATGTCTTGGATTTTAACATTTTCCTCTGCAATTTGTACCCATCAGTGTGCATACAACCCGGCAATTTTGCAGGAACACTTATTTGATACACATCCCTGCTTACATCCACATTTCAGAAGTTCTCTGCATGCTTCCCAAATTGCAGGCTGCATAGACCACTGTGGAGTCCATTCTATACCTTGATTTATCCAGCCCCAATGATCTGGAGATGGTATATGAGTGATGATGTTGTCTTTGTCCGGTCCAAAGACCCCATATATGTCCGGTCTTTGGTTTCGGCCAGATCCATACAAAATCCAGAATTACTTCAGTCCGGAAGCTTCTAGGTAGTGAAAGAAAAATATTGCCAGTACAACAACGTCCGTGTCGTTAGATAAAAGAAGGACGCTTTTAATTCATGGCAGGTCATATCGCGCACATACCATATTAACCGACCATCTGCTTCTTCCATTTGTTCACATGAAGCACCATCTAATGATGTATCTTCGAGTTTAGATGAGGGAATATTTGTATGAACGTTTGTGACAACATGAACTTGGCTGAAGTTATGCAGAACATAATTCGCCAGAAGAATGAAAAGTTCTTTTTTATTTTTGTCATTTCGAAGAAAGTTAGGCCAGTTGCGAGGTAATTTTGCTTCTGAATTTACCTGTCGGCAAGTGTCAGATCCTCGTTTCTGTCGAGCTCCACTCCTTAAGCTGTTAGCAGTATACCTGTCCCAAGCAAAACCCAAGCAACTGTTCATGATGTTTGCCTTCAAATGTTTTTGAACCGACAGGGCCGAATTCATTTAGTAATCTACAGATTCTGACCCTGCAACCGACCACCGTCGAAGTACTGCTGGATCATCAGGTAGACCCACTGCACCACCATCACCTTTAATAATAGCATAGTTTTGCTCGTGGGATTGGTCCACGGCAAGAGCAGAGAATGGCCGAGTGGTTTTTTGAACAACAAAATTTCCTTTCTTGAACTCTTCATGAACCCCGATGGCTGTATCACTAAGTTCTTCAAGATCCTTTACATGAACAAACAGTCAGCGAGAGTAGTTAGTATTATTAAGTACAAACATCACGGAAGCATGCGTTTGAGACATTCTTTGAATTCATTCTAGTTAGCTTCCGTTGTAGAACGAACGAATGACAGCAATAAAGTAATAAGTTTAAGTACCAGAAGCCAACATTTAAAAGTTGGTGAAAAAGTTTATCTATGATTTATCCAATTTTGTATAGTTTCACCTGTGTTGTTTTCTGTTTATGCCTCGTGAAGCAATATGTACAATGCAGATGATGTTTTCTGTAGTATAATTCTGGTTTTCTTAACCGACGTAACTCTCAGAGCAGCTTCTGAAGATCCAACTGTTGCTATTGCTGAGTTTTCAACTATTTCCACACACCCCGCTGGAGTCCAATAATTGTCAAATAACACGTAGAAATGCTTGTTCTACATGGAATGGGGCAAACATGATTACATATGATGTTTCTCCATACTGCTGAGGCCAATTCCACTTGATTAGTTTTACTGTAGTATATAACGGTTGGTCCAACCAAATGAAAGGTGTTTGTCCAGAAGCTTCATAACACTTATCACACAATTAAGTGCATGGCATATCATGGAAACTGATGAAGACTCTTCATGGGAAAGTGGCAATAAAGAATTAACTGCCGAATAAACATCTTGGTCATTATTATGGTGTTTTCTAATGAATTCTAATCAGCCTTCTTCGTTATGAAAATTATTGTTCCGTCTGAAGGAAGGCATCATGTTTTCACTGAGAATGTTGCATTGCGGTATTCCAGGTTGTTTGCATGCAAGCCTAATTGGTTTAACAATGGAAAAGTTATCAGGGAGCTCAGGTACTCTGTGTGAACATTTGTTCATATCCATGAACGAAGTTTTTTTTTGTCCTTATCTGTCCCGGATTTGTCGACTTTGGCATCTGAAGAACAGAGATGCTTGTCCCATGGAAAGATCACTTAGAAGTAGAGCTCCTGGGGTTATTATCTATACTATCGTACGCTGCAACAGTGAAATGTTATGGTGCAAGTTTGAAGGACATACAATGCCTTCCTCGGCGGCACGATTCACATCTAACTGGCACAAACTTGACGCTAATTCATATATCCGATTTGATGACACAGATATTCCAAGGTTATGTAATTCGTCAGTAGTTGACTTGCTTCTTGAGCTTCCAAAAAGCTTTAAGCCGATATAGAGTTGTGAAGGAGGTTCATGATGTTTCTTGTTGCGCACAATCATGATGTTTTCATGATAATTAAACATAACCAATTAACTGATAGACAAAGCAGGTTGGGTGGCAATGCATTTTTCTAGTACAAACATACCATAAAGTATCATATTAACAATGGCTATCAGTGCAGGTGGTACAGACCTTTTTTTGGCAATTTTCCGAAAATATTCAGAAAATAAAACACATTGGGCTGAAATTTCTTTCTGAAATAAAACATCTCAAGAACCTCATGCAGGCGACGGCATCTCCATCATAATTTTCTTCCTCTGCGTAGCTAAGAAAGTTAATTTTGTCCCGAACAAGTTGGTATCCATTTCCAGATTTGATTGAAATAAGCTGAGGAAATTGGTCTTCAATTCTTTCCTGCAAGCGAGATGTGAGATTTGACATAATCATGACCCTTTACACAGAATGTTGAGCCTATTATCGTAAATTCTACTTACATCAGACATTTGAAGACGAAATCTATTCCCTCTGTGTCAAGTTTTCCTTGTATGTATGACACTAATTCTGCAAAAGCTATCCCCTCGCACATTAACTAGTTTTGGTTCACGTCAGCTCTTGGCCGCAACGTATTCATGTACTTATTAATACACTGCTTGTGATATTTTACTTCTTGGGAGGTAAAATCTCTGGGACCAAGTGCTGCAAGTTTTCCTGGTGCCACTGCACTCCAAAGCTGAGATTCAACTTCGAATGTCATCACCTGATGCAACGGTTTATTCAATAGTTTTCCACGCCTACACAAGCAACACATGACTGCAAATGTATTAATTGGCGGACCAGCTGATCTAGTTATGAAACGCCCTTCATATCCAATATCAGAGGTAGATAGATGCTTGAGGTGGCGGAATATATTGAGCAGAACATTTCAAGACTTGTGTGTTCTTTTAAGTTAATTTGAATTATACTTTAGTGAGCATGATTTGTACCACTTTGCTTCGCGATTAATAAATGTACATATTATTCCTTTCCCCTCATTCCGACTCTTGAAATTTATGAAGGATGGAAATACAAAACATCAGTTTGATTGAACAAGCAATTAATTATTGTACATAATCAAGAATATATACAGAGTAGAACATTACAGCGGATACACGAAAATCTTATTATTACACATAGGAGATTGATGAATATTGTTTTTGTGAGTACTAGACACAACTGATACAAAAAGTGACGTCATACAAAATATTGTAATTACATACAACTAAACAAATTATTCAACAAGTCAAGCCATATGAAACAATGAAACATTTTTTTTGCAAGATAAAGTGTGATAGTACAAAATATTTGTTTGCTACATTGCAACAAAAGCCAAAAGTGAAGTCATATAAAATATTGAAGTCTGTTGATACATAAAAGTCAATTTCTATATTCTTTTTGGTATAACGTTGTTGTCTAACTTTTAGGTTACAAGTCATTCATTGTTTTTAGATAACATAATTGTAAATAACTTTGTTTTTTGGTCGAAAACTCAGAAGTTGTACAAATAATTTTATTTGTTTGCTATATTGCTTCAAAAAACCAAAAATGAAGTCATATAGAATATTGCAGTAAGTCAACTCGTAAAAAATATTTTTCATTGTTGTCCAGCCTTTAGGATAAAAGTTTCAATAAGTTTTACTTCTACAAAACAGCGAAGACAACTATAATAAGTCATAGAAAATATCTTTTGTTGTTACAATAAATTAGTTTTGTGATTTACATTCTTCTAATATTAGGACTTGCACGAATCATATTTACTTAGAAAATATTAAACCGTTAGAAAAATGAAACTTGATACGTGACTTGCACAAAAGTGTTGATCAAGTTTTGTTTTGTTGATTGCAGACATGGATGATAATAAAACATCAACTGAAAGAAAGGATATTCTGATTTACATTTCTTTGTACACCATGTGGTCATCAACTTAAGGATGCTTGTCATTTTAACAGTATTATACAACTTTCCGCTGGAAATT
Organism: Lepisma saccharinum; assembly: GCA_022664845.1. Taxonomy (NCBI): domain Eukaryota; kingdom Metazoa; phylum Arthropoda; class Insecta; order Zygentoma; family Lepismatidae; genus Lepisma; species Lepisma saccharinum. Next base: position 13,199 of record JAGDQP010045002.1, read on the forward strand.
TAGAAAAGATTCCAAGTCTTCCTTTAACGAAAACCATAAGGTAACGTCCCGTAGTCTACATTGCTTGAAGGATTTAAGTGACTACGCTTCGCCTGCTGCACAACAGCGTGTCGTTTAGTTCGCGGTTTACATAAGATATGAAAATTAGGTTCTCGTAAAATATGATTTGGAGTAAAAATTACTTGATTGTCACATTTTTCTGTAACTAAATTATACATATGCTCAAAGTTTATTAGTTTACGTGCTCATTGAGGAAGAGTAATTCCAGGAACTTTAATTACCTCATTAATTTTTCCTTTAGTTGTCTCCACCTCACGGTACGCATAATGTTTAGGACCATAGAAATGAAAGTTTGTATTTTCCAGGCTTGTTTGATTTCATTTTTAATTGTTCTAAATAATCACCAATAGGAAGGAAAGGAGTTTCATCTCGACGTCTAATATAGATAATACTATCAGTATCACAGTATAGCAGTCTGTCAATACCAACGACATCTAATGTTTCGTATAATTTAAGTCTGGCCCAAGAAGAAATGTAATCAGCAACTGCTACATTTGTGAATTTGTTTGGTGTGTTCTGGTTTTCCAAATCGCGATATGAAACAACAAACTTATCAACCATAAGAACATTTAAAAATATTTTGGAAATGTATCTTAAACCTTCATTTCTCTGAATATTATCATAGTCTAGGTCGATTCCCTCATGTTTGCTATACTCGGAAATATACTTTTATCTTCGTCGGTTAGACAGTCATGTGGAAATCCAGAGGCTTCCTGTTTCATTTTCAGAAACGTGTGAACATAACATTTGAACAGTGCTTCATTCATCTGCATTTCCCAAATTACATAATTATGCAGAATGACGTAACCTTTATTTAATGAGGCATGGAGCTCAGATGTGCAAAATACAGCTTTGATTGCACACTGTTCGTTAGTATGATTTCACTTGTCTTTATTTAAATTATCCATATAGCTACGACAAAGACCAAACAACAGAGTGTTATGTGCATTATAAGGAATTGCAAGATTGCTAGATGGTAAAACCTTTACGATGCACTTGACTTGGATCAGGCACCTTATCTCCCTTATGGATTGTTACACGACCAACTGGAAGTGGTTTTTTAGACATTACCCACGGATATAAACTTGTAAAATTTAGGAACTCACATACCTCTTGCTCTGTACATTCATATAAAGCTTTAAAGCATTCTTCACGTCCGCCTTTAAATGCGTCCCGAGTCTGTAATGGTTTTTCCACTTTAGAACAATGATCACGGATTAAAGTGAATTTCAGGAGACATTTTTACTTGCTTTTGCCACTCACATTCCCAAATAGAAACAACTTTTACAACTGTTTTCCAAAAACAAAACATTGCAACTGTTTTCCAAATATTGTTCAACTGCTAACGTTGTATCATATCGGCTGTTTAAGCTTCTTTATCTATTACTTGGTCCCTACACTGGGTTATACAACTGTGGTCATGATAGTAACAACCTTGAAATTCGTAAACTATACAAGTTTTTTTTAATACTCATCGATTCTGAAATTCTATACTGTGCCA
>JAGDQP010045003.1:0-15720 GCA_022664845.1 Lepisma saccharinum
TACTCACAAACAGTTCAAAGTAGCACTGGTGTTTTTACATTTAAAGTGGTCCAGAAATATGAATTTGTTTGTTTGACCTCTTTAAAAAATTTACATTTTTAATATTTATATTCGTTATATATCAATAGTTCAAACCAATATTCTTTTATTTTCCCCGTGATTTACTAATGGTGGCCATTTTTCTATACAAAAATGTGTTTCCAGACGTTTACGAAATCTTATTAATTATGTGCGGACTGACTTTTCATAGGAAGTTAAAAAACTGCTCTTCCGTTATAGTGTTCTTGACAAAGACCAAAACGTAATCGAACTCTACAAAATGGTATCCAAATGATATCGTCAGTACAGAACAAATATCATTTTTTTTATTTGTATATACCAGGTGTATGCATAAGTTTTTGCCGGTTTAACTAAGAGATGGCGCCAGCGAAAATACGCAGCCTGTTCATTTGACACATACGTCATTTTGTTCGTCTTACATTGAACTACAAACATACACAAGTTGAGTCCGCCAACAACTAGCATCTTTGTTTTATCGTTCAGTGATCATGTCAAATTGTGTGCCTGAAAAAGAACATTTGTGGCACGCATTGCTTTTCTTATTTAATGAAAACAAAAAAAGCTGTTGAAAGTCATCGTTTGCTGGTAGAAACATATGGTGAACACGCTCCATCGATTAGAACATGTGAGACATGGTTTCGACAATTTAAAAGTGGTGATTTCAATGTGAAAGATTTTCTAAAGAAGTTATTAGACCGCAATATCATAGCCTCGCCCATCCACTGCCACTCGCTCTTGATATGTATGGGTTAAAAAATGGTTTCGTTAAAGGGTATATTTAATTATTTCTAACTGCCCCACCCGTGACAGTCCAGCTACATGTATGCTCATGTAACCTTTGATCTGTAAATTATTACAAACGCTGCAAGCAGTATGAGATTATTTTCAAGAATGTAAATAATGCAAGGCTCTTTTTTGTTCTTACAGGCAAAATGAACAAAATTAATTCGTTTCTTACTAATATGTTTGATATTTTTCTTTGTTGAATAAAAAAAAAAACATCAGGTGAAAGAGTGAGGACGTTCCGTTCGAAGTTAAGAGAAGATAGCGTAAAATATGAGGCTTATCTACGAAAGGAACGAAAAAGAGATAAGACAGACTCTGGAATACAGTGTCTATTTTTTATATTTATGGAAGACACTGTCAATTCTACTCGAATTATACAATGAAAAAATGAACCGAAGAAGTAAAATGGTCGAGCTCCGTTAGTTGAAATGCTGGGGGTCCGTTGGTGATACAATAAGATAACTTGTATAATTACTATCATCATTATCCAAGTGCACATAAAAAGAATTCAAGAAAAGGTATTTAATGACACGAAAACAACTTTATCGAGTGATCAAACTGTCCTTCAGATTCATTATGCAGAAAATTACTCCGTAGTCTCTCAAGATGAAATTCAGTGCGCTCATTGGAGACAGTCCCAAGTTGTACGATCATTTGCCGTTATTGGTGATGAAATTATCCACGACAAGTTTACTGTCTTCACCTGCCTGAAAATAATTATAGATTCACTATGGCAAGAATTTCCAGATTTACGGTCTGATGGATGTGCAGCCCAATTTAGAAACCGATTTATTCTAGTTAATGTTTGTTATATGACTGGAGATTTTGAGCTATCGGAGAGTGGTATTTTTTGCCACTTCTCACGGCAAAGGACCCGTTGATGGCATTGGAGGTCACGTAAAGCGGGCTGTATGGACCACAGTGAAACAACGCAAGATGCTGATTCAGATTTCAGAACGCTGATGACTTTGATGTGGCCGCTAAATTATCATTAAAAATTGTAGAAGTCTTTCGTCCTTGGAAATAGAAGAAAATAAAGAAATATTGGAAAACAATGGCAACAATTATTAAAATTTAGACCAATTGAATCCAATCATATCTTCAAAAGAAGCAGTAGAGAAAGTTTCTTCATGAGGCCAAGTGCTCAAACACAAATTATTAACTACAAAGCCTTCAAACTGGATATCCAGGACATATACTCGACATCCGGCGAGGATAGCGAAGATACTGAAGCTGGTACGCCTATTTTTGCAAGAAGGATGGCAGAAGCATCAGTGCTACTGACATACACGCAGGGTCATTTCTACTAGTGGAGGTCATCAAAAATGCAGGAAAGAAACAGTCTCCTACGAGTATTTGGCCAATGCTCAAGGCGAAGAAGAATGATATTCGTATAATGTGTTTAAAAATTGTCGGTATAAATTATAAACTATACAAAACAGAGAAAAGTGACAGAAGTTACATAAGACTGGATCAAGTTGTTTGTAATTTGCCCACACCTTTCCTTCGAGATATCGAAAAGGAAGTGTTAAGAGGGAGAGGGATTTGGCTACTGCAGCGCCTACAAAATAAAGGTTCAGTGTAACATGGATTTCAAACATTTCTACGACTATCATGGTTTTATGTGCTTACTTCGAAAAACATGACTCAATAGCCCCTTAAACACAACAAATGGCATAATAAAAGTAATTAACTGAAGGCTCAACGACGTATGATTTCTTAGAAATAAAGGATATTTTAGTAGCCCTTGTAACAACTTTCTTATGGAACTTTCCATTATAATAATCCTTATTTCTAAACCGAAAATAGCACGCCTAGCTTTCACTTAAGTACCTTCATAACTCCACGAAATATGTTGAAGGGGCTTTTAAGTCATTATTTCGAAAGAACCACATGTAATTACGATATTCCTAGAAGTGTGTGAAAACCCATGTTAAATTGGATTCATATTTGCAGGCCGCTGTAGCCAACTCCCTCTCCCTCTTAATATACGAATTCCCATCCTCTGTAGATGTTCGTGAAATTCCATAGATGCCTGATGAAAATTCATTTTACCATTTCAGACTATTGACGGATTCTTGTTTGATATTATTTGTAAAGACTGCTATTTCCGTTTGTGGAATTGAGTTCAGAGTTATTTTTATTTGTGGAACTTTAATAACATGTGTATAAACATTCTGTACTTCTAGGAGGCACTATATGAGATAATAAAAAAAAAATAAGAGAGAATGATTGTTTAGTTTCCTTGTTTATCATAGAACTGTTCGTGTGAAATTCGAACTTAGTCCCACCCGTGACACTGAAAATGACCGCTTAAATTGATTAGGGAATGACTTTCCGATAACTACCTATATTACATAAGACTTTCAATTCTTACTGAACTGGAAAATAAAACCACCATTTCATTATCAATTTTAAATTCGCAGAGATTTATTAAAGTCACTATTTATGTTGTAGCATGATTATGTTCTTTTTTTGTCCCACCTGTGACGTTTTTATTTTTCAATACTTCAACTCTTAGTTTCGTTAATAAAATTCTGCCGCTTGATATTAACACCTGGTTGATCTAAAGGCCAACTTAATGTGAATCTCGAAAGCTAGATGGCTCTCAACACGCCCTATCTCTTTAATGGTATTTTTTTTAATTTCAAAAATCGATACAGACCAAGAATGAACTAATTTCTCGATATCCAAAGTAGGGAAGAAAGAACACGTGCAAACGAAGTACATCCGCATACCAGATTTTCGATTTCATTGTTGACCATTGTTAAAATCAAGCTATTGTTGCCCACAATAATAAGCTATAACTCATCACTAAATTGACCTAAAAACACAAGATTTAGCACAGACGCGTAACACACCAATCCTCAGAACATAAGCATTCTATATTTTCGATATGACATCGTTCATTGTTAAACTCAATGTATTGTTGACAACAATGGTTACATATATTTTACAACCAACAAATACTTCAAATACACAAAACCGCACAAATATGCAAGATTAGAAACCAAGGATTACAGAATTTTGAACTTTCATTGGATCAACTGTTCATTGTTAACACAAGTGTATTGTTGTACAACAAAGACTGTCAATAACTGACAGCCAAATGCAGATACAGAAACAAGAATTGGAACTAAGATAATTAATTCAAACATCGATATAGACCAAGAATGAACCCATTTCTCGATGTCCAAAGTAAGGAAGAAAGAACACGTACAAACCAACTACATCTGGATATCAGATTTTCGATTTCATCGTTAACCATTGTTAAAATCAAGCTGCTGTTGCCAACAATAATAAGCAATTACTCACCACTAAATTGACATGAAAACACAAGATTTAGCACAAACGTGTAACACACCAATCCTCAGGACACAAGCATTCTATATTTTCGATATTACATCGTTCATTGTTAAACTCAAGATATTGTTGACAACAATGCTTACATGTATCTTACGACCAACAAATACACAGATCATCACAAAATATGCAAGATTAGAAAACAAGGATTACAGAACTTTGAAAATTTCATTTGATCAACTATTCATTGTTAACACAAGTGTATTGTTGTACAACAATGACCGTCAATAACTCACAGCCAAATGCAGATACAAAAACAAGAATTTGACTCATATTTCGATATCCAAGCATGTGCAAACGAAGTACAACCGCATATCAGATTTTTATTTCATTATTATCCATTGTTGAAATCAAGCTATTGTTGCCACAATAATACGCTATAAGTCATCACTAAATCCACCTAAATCATAAGATTTAGCAAAAACATGTAACCGAACAATAAATGTGTTGGCACTTTGAGATTCAAACATTTTTTTTTTACTTCCTGAAGTCCATAAAGGTTACGGAAAGGCGTCTGGGATAGTGAACGGCGTTTTTTTTTAATACAAAGAGATTCTAGGGTGCGCCCTGCCCCTCGACTAATACCTTCCGAAAGCTGACACGTGAACTGGACAAAGAGGAGGATGGGAGACGGCTCCTGAACGAGAAAACTTTCGCCCCCACTTCCCACTGCCTGAAGAACGGTAAATCGATACTCGAGGATAGTTGTTGAAGGTTATAGCTTGAAATCCCTCTTTTTCTCTTTTTCACTTCTGCTGTTCATAAACCTTGTCGTGAAAACACTTGTTGCTAGACAGTAGAAACATTTGGAGTACTGAGTCCCTGGCAGGGAGTACGCCAGGAATGTAGTCGAAGGGGGTGTAATTCATATTCAGTTATACACAGGGGTGGAATGGAGGGTATACGCGGGTACACGCCGTGTACCCACCTAATAGTATAAATCACAGCGTGTACCCACCTCAGTGCATAAATATAAAGGAACGTGTTCCCAAATCCGGATTTTTATTGAGCAGCGTGTACCCCCCAAAAATCTTACCATTCCAGCCCTGGTTATACACTATAATATAGAGTCATCCATTATAATTATCTTACCATGTATGCATGCATGTGCGCGCGCGCGTTTCTGTTTGTAATACTTTTCAAAATAAGAATTGTGCATAACCACATAAGGACAATGTGTGTAAATAGCAAACATTATTATTATTTAATTACTTGCGAAGAAATTAAACAATTTACTCCTGTGTCGTTACATAGGAAACTGATTTTAGACTATGATGAGTTTTGATCTTCACGCTTCGGATCATTTTTATCGAGTAGAATGAATTACCAACAGAACTATTAGCTTTCAAATAATTTTAGATATTATTATTTGTTTTTTTGTTTTTTTTTTGTTTTTTGCACTTGTCTAGCTTTTGCAAGCTTCAATTTTGTAATATGGATAGATATTTATTATTAAATTTTAATTACTATGAAAGAGATTATTTACCTCAACTATGTCTTTAGAGCAAAAAATATACATTTTAAATAAATGTAAGCTCTACTTTTCTCAAGCTTTCCTGGAGTATATATCAAGATTACATCAGAGTTGATAAAATAACTTAGTAGAAATTGTATGCACTTTTTATTCGAAATTTCTCGGATCGATGCCCAAAGTGACCGATTTCATTGAGGCTTTCCAAACAAATGCTGAAATCAGGGCATCCACTTCCACAAATTCAATTCTTCTTAACGGTATTAAGGTGAATTGACTAATATATTGTAAAATGTCATTTGTAGTTGGTTTTTTTTCCGGAATGCTCAATGAGAAGCAGAAAAACTTTAAAAATGCAAAATTCAACTTTTGACCAATAAGGTTATTTTCAGATTAGTCGCTAACATATATATTTCCGGAGGAAGGTTTCTGATATCTATTTTTCGTTTTTCTGTCGCTACAAACCAAAGCATTGATGGACGTTTGAATAAAATTCTTTAAACTTTCACGACGAGAAAATATTAATCATGATCTCGTTTCTTTTTCAAACCATGCAGAATTTACCACACTGACGTTTCTAACACCTAAAATCATATCTACTAACTCAAACCCAAACTAATGGTACGACATTCCGTTAAGCGCCAAGGTGTGCCAGACGGATTTTAGCTCGGCATGAGCCTGAGATGCTTGAATGCCATAAATAAAATAAAATTCAAACGGTTTTTCGTTGGGTAGTACATAGTCAGCGCATCGGCTCTCGTCGCAGTTGTACTTTGGCTCCCATGATACCAATTTTCTCGTTTTTGAATTCAAAGTGTCTCCCTAATATTTATCACGATACTGGATAAGTATCAAAATTCTGCGAATCGAACCCGGAACCTCCCTCACAAAGGGCGAGAGCGTTAACCATGTGGATATCCGGGAGCAAACCCAGAAACTCATCCTGACTGGACCACGGTATGCCCTCCCGTTTCGATTTTCGAACCGTATAAACTCTGAAAGACAGTATCAAATCATAATTAACAGAAACTGGTGAATAGTCAATGGTTTGTAATGAGTTCCAGCACGCCAAAGATTACAAGTAGTGGATGTCACTATTACCTTCATGCACGTAAAAACTTTATTTTCTATGGGACAGTCTAGTAACACTTTTGACTTCGGTCCGTCGCGATTCGATTCTGGGAGTAGAGTTATATAAAAAATCGGAAAAACTATGTAACCAGTGTCATACTATCTTGACTAAGGAAAATTTTTCAGGACTCTTTTTTATCTTTAGCGACAACGTAAAACGTTCAGGATAACAAAAAAGAAAGCTCTTTTCATTATTGTCTGTCTGTATGTGTGTTTGTGCTAGTCTGTACGTCACGAGTTCGAGTACCGAAGTTTGGCACAAATGAGTGAGTGTTTGAATGATACCTTATTTAACTGGCACCTAAGTAGGGAAACGTATGACTTTGTCTCCAGCCACTTGTGGTCTGTCTGTACACAGACTTCCGAAGATTTATTTATTTCGGGTATCTCCATGTACAACACGGAGACTATTTTACATTGGAGCTTAGCAACAACAACAAGCAAGAACAACGGGAAAGGAAATTGGACGGAAACGGACATAGCCTTGAAATAACATATGATCGCGGCATTTGCCTGATAAGACTTGAAAACTTCATTCAGGATGGCTGTCTCCAGGATTGGAGTCCTGGACCTCCGGAATGCGAAACCAGCTCCAAAGCATTGAGCCACGGCCGCTCGGTGTTTCATTTCATGTCGCTTTTGTTTGACAAAATGTTCGTTAGCGTTGACATACCGTAGATGAATTTTACCTGTTTCCTTTTGAATGAATGAGAGCATGATGAAATCAAACACTGAAGAACACAGAGTTAGGTATTGGAAAGGTCGGCGCATCAAGTTTGTAAACACTTTTACTTTTATTTCAGTTTATTTAGTTATGAAGCAAAGATTCATTTAAATTAGAAAAATAAATGCGTATGTACGAGCTCCTAAACTTCGTTCCTTTGTTTCAATAATTCTTCTATTCATTGTGAGGCGTTCCGCCTTTTCCACAATGCACACAAAATAACTGAAATGATAATGAGTTAATGTTGATGTGCATCTGAAGAAAGTGTATCATCTCTGCACTCCAACACCGCAGGGAGCAGTCACCAAGCAGGTGTTTTCATCCGGAGATGTTTATTGTTTTCTGCCTCATTTCTTTTGCTGCTGATAAATTTTTGTGAGGCGACAAGAAAGGAATGCAGCCCAAAAGAAGATATTTCTTCGGAAGAAATGCAAAACTACTACCAAGATTTGATTGTGTATTACTATAACTGCCGTCTTCGTAAATCGAAATTCCAGGAATTTCTCACTATTAAATGTCGCGAAAGAACATCCCCCTTAGCGGGGGTGTTCAGAAATTTTCCTTAGTGGGGTGTTGTCGAAGTCTAGGGAGGGTGTTAGGGGGGTGTCGGGGGGTGTAGCGTACTCTCTGGTCCATGGAGTCTCTTTCATAGTTTGAAACAAATTTTCAACATTAGGTTTGCCTTAAAATATACAGAGGCGGCGATTATTGCTTTGAAGTGTGTGTGTGTGTGGGGTGGTAGTTCGGTTTTGAATATTTTTATCAATTTGAAGAATGGTTGATGGACATTATAGTAGAGTTTTCAAAAATGGGATTGCATAAATCGCAGGATACGTTTGTACACCGTTTATTATAAATAGGGCAAGCATAATTATTTAATTAAATATTTCTCTAAGTTGATGTAATCAGTGTTCGAAGCGGGTTAGAAAAAGAAAAAGAACGCTTGGAAAAATGAGCCAGAATGGTAAGGGCACGCTTGAACCTAGTGGCGGCGACTACAAGTTGAAAGTAAAGGTAATTAGCTCCCATTAATAGAAATGTACACCAACTAGAAATAGCAATACTGTAGTAAGCCAAATCCAAAAAAGGTAAAGGCACGGCGTGCCTCACCGTATCCCACACTTCGAGCGCTGGATAAAACGTATTGATCACTTACAAGCCTGCACCAAGTTGTCGTAGCTCAGTGGTAGTCTTGGGGAGGTCGTGGGTTCGATCCCAATGGCCGAAAATTCTCACTGAAATTTTCCACGAGTTTCCCTCAGTCACACCAGGCAAATACCGCAATCGCACCTTCATCATAAGCCCTAGACGACACTTTCCCGAAACCTTTTCCTCCCCTATCCCGGCCTGAGACTGATACTTAAGTTCATAAATATAAAAAATCAAATTCATCTTACACGCCTGTGTGCATATTCTTTTTGGTACATTTATACTTAAGTACATATTTTAATGTATTTTCTCCTATATACACATTTTATTTAATGGTTCGATGATTTTTGTGTAACTATAATAATTTTAAAGTAATACTGACATTTTATTACTTTTTAAAATTATAATTTGTTTAAGATAAAATAATATAACTGAGCAAAGCAATACGTTTTATTTGATAACTAGAAACGTGGAACCGATTCTCCAACTAACTTTCATTTCCCTTTCTTTTACTTCTTCTGAGATTTTGCTCTCTTTTTTTCTTTTTGGTGCCTGCTATTTCCTTGGCTGTTTCTCTATTAATCTCAGTTTGCATTTTGTTTCTGCTATTGATGTCTTCTTCTTCATCTTCTCTTCCAAGGTGCCGAATCTGTTGCTTAGTTCTATCTCGAATGTCTGTCTGTGTACCCCTAGATTTTCCAGATATAAAACTAGCGGTTTCCCTCTGATAAGCTTCGTTTTCTCAAGCCTAGTATTTAGTTTCAACTTACATCTCACCATCCTATGATAACTCGAAACCTTGAAACTGTTCAGAACAGACATGTCTTGCATAATTCTTTATGGTCCAATTTGGTCCTTTCCATGTCCACTTCCACTGGGGTTGTTTCTCAAAAAGACCTTGGAAATGAATAGTCTATTGGCTTCTGAGAATTCCACTTACCTCTGAGAATTCCAATTTCTCTCCTCTCTTGTTTCTTTTGCCAAATCCAAAGTTTCCCACTTTCGTGTCACTGCTCTGCTTGGTTCCTACTTTCGCATTGAAGTCTCCCATTACAATCTTGTAATGCGATTTGCTACTATCCAAAATCTTCTGCTCTCCTCGTATAGGTCTTCGACTTCCTCCTCCGGGTGTGAGGTTGTTGGAGCATACACTTGTATAATTTCCATACTGTATCTCTTGTTAATCTATATTACTATCCATGCGATTCTATCTGAAATTCCTTCAATTTCTGTGATCCGTGACTTCAGGTCTTTATTAATTATAAAGCCAACGCCTGTCGCTTTTCCAGTTTCTGTTCCTTTGTAGTAGAACGTCTGCCCCGACAGTAGTTCCAACTGTTCTTCATTCTTCCTCCACACTTCTGATAGTCCTATGATGTGCCACTTAAGCCTTTTAAGTTCACTCTGCAGTTCTTCTAATTTGTCCTCTCCTGCAAGTGACTGACAGTTGAGGGTCGCCACGTATAGGTCCGTTCGAGTTGCGGTGTCGGTGTCCTGGCAGTCTACAGTCCAAACCCGGACATTTTGACCCTCTGACTTCCTGCAGGACTGACTGCTGCCGTTGCCAGCTGCATTCTGTCCTCCGGGCAATTAAGTCCTCCGAGGCCCTTTCCTTGCTTGTACCATAATATGTAAAGAAAGAATAAGTGCTGACATTTGACTCACCACGCTGTCAGCTAATGCGGGTTGGTGAGCAGCCCATCCATGTTCGTTCGCCAAGCAATTGCTTAGGTACTAACAGGCCCCACGACGTGAACGTATGAATTGGATATTAGGCGTCTACCCCGGTCGGTTCCCTTATGTCTCAGCAAGAGGAATTAAGGGGGTCTCCTCCCAGTTAGTGGCAGAAGCCTTTTTGGGCGACAGTCCCGGTTTGCCGGCCAGATATATATTATTATTATTATTATTATTATTATTAATCAAGTTACTGGAAATTTCGAGGCAGTGTTGCCTAGTTTTGTGAGAAATATTTCGGATTTTTTTAAATTTCTTTTCTTTCTTTCTCTTTTCTTTTTTTCTTTTTTTCTTGTTGTGCATTTATTTTCGATGTATATATCAACGTAGATACCAAATTCGGATGAGTGGATATTGCGCTCGAATTAAGCGTAACATTCCATCTTTTGAAAGCGGAAAGTGAGACCAGAATTACAGCGAATTTTCATACAAGCTAAGATTAAACATTTCTGCTCGAACAAATATGTGATTCTATGGTAGTTCTTTTCAATGGAAGTCTAATCTCTTCGGATAAATTTCCAACCGTAGTCTATGGCAAATTTTAATTGTATTGAGATGAAATTTTCATCCTTTAAAAATAAAAAAAAACTATACAATAAAATGTTGAAAATGCAAAACAGAAACAAAAGGGAGCATTTATTCACCAGTAGTAAGAAAAATGATTAATGTTCTTATTAAAGAAGAAATAATAAGTTAAACTCTTCGTTAATTAAGCACCGGCCAATGATCCAACGCTCTGGAGACTACGATAGCTGGGAAACTGCATGATAACGCCTTCGAAACGTCAGGTACTTAAGAAGAACGTTCAAAGATGTTTATTGTAATATCTTTCTCCTTACGTCTTAGCATATTGTTGTTATTGAGAACATTTGAAGCGGTTAAAGGATAAAGGTATCATGTTACATTTTTCCTTCCATCTTCTTCCACACACAAACTCGTTTGTCTGTGTAACATACCTCCTTCCTCGTTTCTGAATCTCTTTATTCAGACGAGGAATAACTTAAATGGGGTGTTGTGGAGCAAGAATAACACTCATTAACCACCAGATCTCATTCTGTCGAAAAAATGTAACATGACACCTTTATCCTCTAACCGCTTCATTTATCAGGTCTTCTGTTGTCATTTTTAACTAAAAACGAATAACTTCAGACTTCGAGATAAAAAAGTGGTTGATAAATTTAACTAGTATCCATGCTGCATTGTGAACCAATCTATAATGATGATAAATTTCTCTTTCAATTTTGAAGAATAAATGACAACAGTTAATCATCATATATGAATCTACAATCATCAAATTTGAATCATTTTGTATCCAAAGTTATAGTGTTTCGTTACAAAACACTATTGTCCATGGAAATTCAATATTTTTTTTCTATGAAAATACTTTCTTGTCGAAGAAAGAGTTAAAATTTCATTGTTTAATGTGTACCTCCACTCGTTTGAAGAATCTTTCGGAGGTAAACGTAACACAAATGCAGGTGTACAAACTAAAAAGTATGGAGATGGAGAATGACATTAAAATACTTTAATAGAATGAATAAAGTCAATTAGCAAAACAGATTATGTTTGTCTTCTTTTCTGTAAACTAGTTGCTACAAATATGTAATCTTCGAGGACCAATTTAAAATGTAACAGATAAACTGAGGTTGATTCACATACACCACATCTATTTATTGACTTGAATTAAAACGGGGAAATTAAAGTGGGAATATTTTTCTATGCGAGTAGTTGTTAGGAATGAAACTATTTTTAACTACTCATTGGCATATAAGACAATCGAATCTGCTTAATCGTAGTTCATGACGCACATAAACTTGTTTTCTTATCGTGCGAATTTTGATATGAAAAGTTTCAAATAAAATTCCAGGCGGGGCAACTGGTTCCTTCATTTATGACATCAATCAGTAGCATCTTGTAATATATGTATATACGAGGGTTGGGGAGAAAGTCATTGTAACCTATTAATATTTCGACAATCGAAGATGTATAAAAATGTGTTACATACAAATGAAAAGTACCCATAATGGTTATTTTGTTGGTAGGAATCGTGAAAGAAAATCCAAGGAAGCCTGTAACATACACATTTAATAATGCACATGTTAAGAAAACTCGTCTCGTTATGATAAACCCTCAAAATAATCTCCCGCACTGTCCACAGCACGCTGTCATCAATATTACAAACACTTGTCTGGTTATGATAAACCCTCAAAATAATTTCCCGCATTGTCCACAGCACACTGCCAGTGATGTAGAAGACGTCGAATGCCAACGGCAGCACCATCCTCTGCACCATGCCTGAAGCGGGTGATATGTTGGCCCACAGCATTATCAATGTCCAGGCGGTCCGCAAATCGTCTACAAATATATCTTAACCTTGGAGATGGGGTCAAAATCACATGGTGACAACTCCGGTTAATACGCTGGGTGCTCTGACTCTTCCCATCCCCATCGGCCAGTACGACCAGTACTCAAGCTGCGTTATGTGGCTTTGCATTATCGTGCAGTATGATTGAATTATGCAGTAGTCTGGACGGTTCTCTCTAATGGCATGTAGTAGGTTTCGCTGCAGGAAGTCTTTGTAATACGCTGATGTGACTGTGGTTCCATGAGGAACGAAGCGACAAACCTGTATTCACCTTGTTTAATATGCTACAATCACATCAATCGTGTGGGCGAGGGATTCTGCCGAAACTTCTGCCAACGTGGTTACCTTGGATGTCTCCTCTTTGAGAACTGCGATTTGAACTCAAGTTCATACGGTCTGGCCCAGAATTCATCAATAACGGTGATCCTGGAAAAAAATTGGTTGACGTCATTCTCATAGTGCTGTATGTGATCGGAACAAACTGCATATCGTGTCTACGTTTGAATCTCCGTGAGGGCATGTGGAACCTATTTCGACGGAACTTTACGTAGATTCAGATCCTGCGTCAAAATGTATGGTACGCTTCTCAATCCCAGTCTCTGTCTATAATTCACGCAGCGTCCGTCATTTCTCGTTCTCCGACAGGTATCCTAACACGGCACGTGAAACATCGGTCCGCACACCCACAGGCCGCCTTGACCATTTCATGTGTCTGGTTGCTTTGCTTTCTCGCTGAAAAGCTACTACCCATCTTGCGACAATTCGATATGTCAAAGCATTATTCCCTAACGCTTCTACCAATTCTTGGTGACACGCGCGTTTTTCTTCCGGAGAAGGGCCACTTGGATGTGCGATCGCTGTTCCACTCTGATCACTTTCATTATTAGTGCAGGAGCAACAGAGGGACGACCGTTGCACAATGGTGTATAGAGGGGTTTGACTTCAGATCATGTTTTATTGATGCGTAAGTATGAATTTTACCTAGGGCAACCCGCAGAACTTCTGTGATTAAACAGTGTTCCAAATATATAGTTCCGATTATCCGATGTTTATTTATTGACTGATAATACCTTACGATCTGTATTGATTTCTTTCTTCGATGGAGGTTAAATTTTTTGACCAAAGTATATTTATAATTTTTCGTTGTATATATCGTATGAGCTCCTGCGCAGCCTAGTCGGTAGCGTGCTCGACTTCAGTGCGAGCGGTCCCGGTTTCGATTCCCGGTGGGGGCTCAAAAATTTCGGTGTTGAGCCCGCATCGTGAGGACAATTGGGGAGCTGCTGTGAATAAAAGACAGTGGTGATCACAGTGAGAGCTTCGGCTCTCCTCTCCCAACCCGTCTGGTCAGCGTGTGAGCAGTAGACTAACCGCTTCCTTCGGGGAAAGGCCTCATCCGCTAGTGGGTTGAATATTGCTGTGATTTATTATATAATATATTCGTAATTTATTTTTGTCCTTGAAGAGCGAAAGATTAAAGCGAAAATAAAACGTCCTTTTTGGAAGATACACATCGCACGATCAATAATTTAATTTATTTTCCCAACAGAACTCGCGGGCCGCAAGAAAAGGTTTGGCGGTTCGCGTGCGGCCCGCGGGACATCAGTCAGAACCCCTGAATTAGAAGAAACCTATATGTAGTTGCTTGTTTACAAGAGTATTCATTATGCATATAACATAAAATATATTCTACACTCTGTATCTGTATATATCGTAATGTTCTTTTTGTGTTGCTATTATTCTGGCGCAACTACTATGTAACGTAGCAACAGGATCGTATACGACGTGGTAGCACTGTCTTTACAATATACGATATAATATTTATGGTAGAGTCCTTATGACCGAAGATCATTTAATAGAATGGTTATTTAGTGATTAAATAGAGCAAACGCTTATATACGTTTTTACCGACACCAGTTTATTATAAAGTTCTAATGTACTCTATATTATACAATGTATTATACAGTTAACAATCTGAGCGTCCCGAACATGGGCTCTGCAATGAATAATCTCGTGGTTCACCTCTTGCAATGATATTTAACTTAGGTTTAGAAAAGGAGATCGTTCCTAGAAAGGATACTAACTCCAGTCCGAGTTAGCAGGTAAAGGTATACCAACCTAAGTTGGGGTTAAGGTGAGAGTCCTGACTCCAGTCCAAGCCTGGTAGAGGTGACCACTTTTCAGAGCGAAGAAGTGATGACTTCAAAGGTGATTGACTGGCCTTTCTACATCCCTATTTGTGGGCGTATTTTCAGTACTTCCAACTCTTACCGCTTGGAGGTTGTTGTCGTCTGCTTCTTATGGATGCTAGTCAGCTTTATGTAACATTTATTGTTTGTTTACTTTTGTGCTTAACACACTGACCTATTTATCCATATCCCATTACAATATTTTCACAATGGGGCGACCCTTGGAGCCCGGACCATGAGGGAGCAATGTCCAGTGTTTTTATACTGATGCACAATGTACTAGTGGGCAGCGGTGGTTCAATTGGTGGAGAGCTCACTTCTGGCGCTAGGAGTGGTCGGATCGATCCCTGCTCATGCCATGGAGGTTTTGTGGTGGACGAACACCGTGTGCGTGGGTTTTCTCAGGGATCTCCCGTTTCCTGCCATTTTCTTAATTCTACCAGTTCATCTCATCATCATCATCCAGCAAGAGACAAAGTTGCCTAAAGCCCTTAAAAAGTAAATTAAAATTCAAAAACAAAGTACTAGTAAACCCAAACATACGTATCTGCCATTGAATAGAAGCAGGTTGATTCTAGGGAATTTGAGCTAAAGATAATTGATTTTTGCGTATGGTAATTATGATCAAAAATATATATCTTCCTTGAATAATACCGTAATTAGAAATTAACATATTGTATATACGGGATGAGATCACATTCCGGCAAGAATTCATGGTTTTTTATTATATAGTAAAGATGTTTTCGAA
>JAGDQP010045004.1:3329-15720 GCA_022664845.1 Lepisma saccharinum
AACGGTTATTCTGCCGGTAATACTTTAAGGTTGTGAAAGTTGGAGTATGACCCTAGCAGATGAACATAAATTACGTGTATTTGAAAATAAGGTTTTCAGAAAGATATACGGGTGAAAATGGGACGAGATGACTGGAGAATGGAGGAGATTGCATAATGAAGAACTCCACGGACTGTATGATTCACCAGATGTCGTAAAATAATGAAATCACGACGTTTAAGGTGTGCAGGTCATGTAGCTCGGATGGGGGAAAAACGAAGATTATATTGTATCCTGGTTGGAAGGCCAGATGGAAAGAGGCTATTGGGAAGACCGAGGCGTCGTTGGGAGGACAATATTAGATCTTCGAGAAGTAGGTGTTCGTGATTAAAACTGGCTTGATGTTGCCCAGGATAGAATCCAATGGCGAACGTCTGTTATTGCGGCGATGAACTTGTGAATTCCGTAAGCCATAGAGTTAGTTAGTTTAGTTTAGTTAGTCAGGGATGTAATGGAGGGTATACGAAAATAGGGCCTATACGGCGTTTTCCGCACCTCAATGTTTTAAGCACCACCGTATACCCACCTAAAAATTTATGAAATACGCATTTATATGGGATAGTAAGCGAAAGGTTTCGTTACAGCAAGCGAAGCGTATACCCACCTAAAAATTTAGCATTACATCCCTGCATTTACATCCAATTTCCATAACAAATTTTGATTTTAAATCTGAAAATTTGACAACCAAAATTTTCCATTTGTGAATTCTATCTTTTCCTTTCAACAGTGTTTGCATCAAAATTATTAACCTTTTATTTCCAGGTAGCAAAGTACATATTTTTTTTAGTTTTCTATTTTTACAGGCTATCATGCCTGAGGAATGACGTCCCTCATTAAACATGTCCCCTGTGAAAAGAATGAGAAAAAGAACGACAAGGGTCTTCAAAAGGGTCCCTATTGAAGATGAAATCTTTGTATTCGCCAGGTGGAATCAAGAATTCTGCCAGGATTTTCAGCTTGGGAGTGTGAAGACAAAGTTAGGTGGGTGTACGTGGAGTTTTACAGTGTTCTATCAATTTTTAACAGATTTTTTTCTTTTAAATTGCGGGTGTGTGCTCGACGATTTGAAGAGGTAACATCCCCCATTGAGGGGTCTGGAAGAATTACTTTTTGTAACTGAGGAAATCCCTGGAAAACCTCAGTCAGGATGCCGCATGAGCAGATCTAGAATCCATTTTCTCGCATACTACACTAATACATTCAATATTTTCTCGCTGTGAATCGAATGTGGCATCCTTCATTGCAAGTCGACGAGAGAGGCGAAATAAAACGTTTTCATTTATTGTCGGCTGATGACAGTACATGCGACTATAATTGGGACGCTCTTGAGTCCAATTGCTCAGAGGTTTCTGCCCAAGTGGATCATGAAGCAGAAATATGCAGTAGTAGTGATCGGTTATCTTTCCTTTAAGAAAGAACGGACTTGGGATTCATCTGAATTAGGATGAGTACAAAAACAGAAATGTAAAACAAATCTTTGGGTAGAAACATTGCATTGAACTCAGAATTTGAAGGAATGGATGCCAACGACAAACTAAATATTGGCAACTTCAAAATGTTAATATTTAATTAAATATTGTTTTCATAATTTGGAATGGACTGGGGTATATTGTGTTTGCAGAACTTGATCAGTTGTGACCGGAGGGTGGCTGAGAAGTTATCGCGCTCTCTTTCTGTGCTCGTGATCACGAGGAGTTCAATTCCCACTGAGCTCTATTGAACGGAGTGGTTCGGAGTCCACTTCAACAAAAATTGTAGGTCCCGTCCTTACAAGTTCACCAGCTCGTTTAAGATGATAATAAAAATTTAATCAATCCACCTTCATCACTTGCAATAACAGGGGATAGTGGGGCCTTTGAATCTCTGACTATTTATTGAGTATTATGTGTATATAATTCAACGTAACACTTTAAATAAAATAATCATTGCATCAATGGTTGAGAGCTCACTCTGCAAGGTGATTCGACTCCATCTTCATATCTTCAATGCAAAATAATAATAAAAACTTTTTCAAGACATACTTTAAAAAAGGAATCGTACTAAAAAGTATAAAAAATAATTTTGTTTATGCATGACTAAAAATAAAAGCATGGGGCGCTCTCTCATATACAGCCACTTTATAAATTCTACGAATTGTTTTAAAAAAGTACATCTTTAAAAACTTTTTAGTATTTTTCGAGTTATTTCGATGTTTAGATACTTTTTCTAGAGCTAATGTTTTGTGACCCAAATCCTAAAGTGTTCTGCAACCAGGCAAACGACAGATCGTTGCAGGCTAGTGTTTATTTTAGGATAATGAAGTAAATATTAAAAGAAAAAAATTAAAACATGCTTTTAAAATTTATAAATATATAGAAATATATGAAAGTAACAATGGGATATTATATTGCCACCCGACTTACGTTGCTGTGCAAACTTTCATCATTGTATGACGCTGGGAAATGAGTTAAATTAACGTTGCAAGATTTGAGGACACCACGAACCATTGTGAACTAAAGAAAAGAATCTAAAAAGGGCACTGGCATCACTTTAATGATTCATCCAATTTTACTTCTTTCATGCTCATAATCAGAGGGCGCCGGTGACTGAGCCCCTCTAGCACGATCATGAGTCCCCTTTAGCTTTTTCGTGAGCCGAGCCTTAATGTCAAAATATAAAAAAATGTTTTTGAGATTTTGAAAGCAAATATACAAATATTGATGTTGCGTTAAACTCTATCTGTGCTTAGCCGTTTGATACTACAGTTTCTCTATACCTTTTTTATTCTTTTCTCTAATCATGTCTGATCAGCGGAAGTTAGCCACTTTTTTTAATGAAATATTTGTGTTCACAAAACGCCGTGCATAAAAGGAGCTAAGAAGTGGTCCCAAGTTAATCTCGGAGAGTCACGGGGATCGGTAGTCATAACCCATGAATGGGATATATTTTTGCGTCAACCCGAGGTATTTTAAAGTTGTATTTCCCGATTCCAAAGGTGGGTTTCATTGAATTGAATTTTATTTATGGCTTTTAGTCATCTAAAGCTCAGGTCGAGATGGGGGGGGGAATGGATTCGGGAAGGTGTCGGACAGAGCCTGTTTTGAAGGTGACATCCCGGCATTTGTCTGGTGTGACTGAGGAAAAATCCTGAAAGAACCTCATTCAGGATGGTCAACCGCTGGGATCGAACCGACGACCTCCGAAATGCTACACCAACGCTCTACCACTGAGCTACGGCGACTCGGTGGGTGGGTTCCATTCTAGAGCTTAGAGCGCAAGGTATATAAGTGACTTTAAAAAGAGTGTAGGATAATACATATCTAAAATATGTCTACGTTTGGTACACAGGTCATATCCCATCTCTACTAGTACAGTCAACAGGTTTAGCTGACCGAATAGCCGTGGTGTCTAAGGCGTTAGGCCAATGACTCGAACATCCCGGGTTCGAATCCCGGCAGGGGCATGGATGTACGTGGATTTCAACTAGGTGTAAAGGGTCGAATCGTGACGGACCGAAGTCAAAAGTTACTAGACTGGCCCATATAAAAGTAAAGGTTTGCCAGTCCTCAACCTTAGTTCCTTTACATGGCATCTTTATACAACTTGTTTCTCTACGCCTTAAAGATACGCAACCCACCTCACACGGAAAGGAAGTTAATAGCATGTGTGTGAAAGTCCAAGTGCTGGGTCTTTTTTCGGTTTTTCTTCTTTCAAGAGAAAACACATATTTCCACGCTATTGGGAAGATGAGTATAGTTTCTTCTAGTATGTAGCAAATAATAAAAATATTTAAGGGTCATATTTTAAATCCTAAAACAGTGAATTTAGCCACCATATTTACTTTCAGTTTCCAGTCGTTGTACCCGGTGACATTGATATAATAGAATCGCTACAGTATTTCGAATGGAGGAGTCATCGTGGCTCAGGCAGTAGCGCGTCTGACTATGAATCGGGCGGCTCGAGTTTATATCTCGACCAGGGCGTCGGAGACGTTTCCTCAGTGCTCCCAGGGATGAATTCAGGGAGCACTGAAGAAAATTCATTCCCCCCGGAGAAATCCTCAAAATTTCAATCACAAAATGTAGAAATCACTTCCCCCAATTCCTGCAAGTCTAGTAACTTTGGACTTCGGCCCGTCACGATTCGCCCTTTAGCTGTTAAAATCCACACCCATGCCCCTGCCGGGACTCGAACCAGGGACCTTCGAGCCGATGGCCTACCGCCGCAGACCTCTCGGCCACCCGGCCGGCAAGTCACGGTGGCATCGTCCCAAATGATGTCATAGGTCGACACATGATGACGTAAGCGGTGTGAAAACTGGCTTGATCTTGCTCGGGATAAAATTCTATGCTGAACTGCGGTGATGAACTTGCGAGTTAGTTAGAGTGGAAAAATATATATAGGGTGTATCTTAAAATGTGGTCCAAACTTCAAAGACGAATTTCTGACACACACAAAAAAAATAAGAAATTTCCAAATAAGAGTAGCTTTTAAGCTAGACGCGCTCAAAGTTTCGGCGGCATCTTCATAAAAGACGCCATATCTCGACTAATAATGACGTAAGCATTGTCGGCTTAGCAAGTAATTAAAGTAGTAGCAGATAAACCATTTAATCAGTGTTTATGATTGAGGGAGGATAGACAGATTTCGTAACGTAAGAGTTTTATTGGCATTGATTTAAGTGGTTTAATGGGGCAAGCATTGAAATCTCTTCCAAGCTGCGTTAATCAATTATAAGCAGTGTTCGATTTGTCAGTGGGGGGGGGGATGCGGGGATTTCTCCTGGTGCTTAAGGATTTCATCCCCGGTTGTTGATTCTAAATATAATCCTAACCAGGGATAAAGTCTTTGTATTTCTACCCAAATATGCTGAAACTTATCAGCAACCAACCCTGCCTTCGTAACAAATCGAACACTGATTATAAGCAAAGTTCAAATAGTTGATTTGGGTACCAGGTCCATTGTAATTTGCTAAGCCAACACCGTCTGTCTCATTCTTTGTCGAGATATGACGTCATCTGTGACGATGTCAAGTAGCTTTGAACGCCTGCAGCTCCAAGTCAACCTATATTTCGAAATTTCTCGAAAGGAGCTTTTATGTTCTTTCGATATCAGGAATTTGTCTGTGAAGTTTAGCCCACATTTCAAGATAGATTTTATATAAAAAAAAGTGGTTCCAAAAGATGTGGACAAACTTCGGGAGGTAAATCACGACATCAGAAAAAAGAGTTATGAATAGGATTCGCTTCTATACATACATGAAGACGTAAGTAAAAAAAATGATTTTAAGATTGTATCAGCAGTGAGCAATTAACAAACAGTACTTTGTCACAAGCTGGCGTATATGATTGTAGACTAGTTTTTACTCTTTTAAAGCAATTAAGAAAAAGGATAAAACATAATACATAATACAAGATATTATACAAGAAATTACAAATATCTTGCCAAAACGCAGGACATGCGATAATGTTTTCTCTTAAAGAAAGAAAGTGTCAAAAAATTCCAACACTTGGGCTTTCACGCACACACTCTCAGAGCTACACACAGCTCATTCTAAGTAAGTTGGGTTGCGTATCTTGTAGGCTTCGAGAAACAACATGTATCATAGTGTCATGTAAAGGAATTAAAGCTGTTGGTGCTATAATATGACTACATCACGAAATATAATATTACCCGCGGGTACCAAACGTTCTATTTTAGATCTGGTAGTGATTTTTTATAATAGGCACTTAGGTTCCCTCTGCTCTAAAATAAAGCTCTCATTTATAAAATGTCTAAAATATTAGATGTAATTTATTAAAATATAAAATCTAGCTTCTGGTATTGTGAACATTATATGTCGACTCCAGAAGACATTGAATGAAAGTGACATTAACAAATAAAAATAGTTGGAGGTCATCTTAACCCGAAATATATGGGACACAAAATTGTCATATTTTCTACACTGCGAATAAAAATAATTGCGACTCTGAGCGCCGTACAGTGCCACCCAAATTACATCTTATTTTCGCAGAATCGTGTCTGGTAAAGAGATCCTTCTGTCTTCTTTTCTCCCTCTTTCCCACGTGACAAAATTCAGCAAATAACGTTCTCACATATTTTTTTTTCAAATACGCCTGTCTTCTTGTTTCGCCTTATTTCTTCTCTTGTACATAAACCGATACGCGGGAAATGTCTTCGCTAGGATATAACGTAGTTCAGTGGTAAAGCGTTGGTATAGCATTCGGGAGGTCATGGGTTCGATCCCAGCGGCCGACTATCCTGACTGAGGTTCTTTTCAGGCTATTTCCTCAGTTAAACCAGGCAAACGCGGGGATGGCAACTTCAACATAGGCCTTGGACGACACCTTTCAGAATCCTTTCCCCTTCCCTATCCCGGCCTGAGCCTTAGATGCCTAAAGGCCAGAGATAAAAAATCAAATTCGCTAAGATAAAAACCGTAGCATCCACATCCGCGACAGAGGCTGTAGTTGTATGCATGCATGTGGAGGTCTCTAGTGGAAGTTCGAGAGCGACCATACCTCAAGGCGGGACTATCGCGGGCCCTAACTTCCCACTTTCTGTTCTCTGCATGAAATCTACTGGATTGAATGAGAGAAAAATCGGATGAAATAACATCCTAAAAATTATGCACGGAGAAATTTAAACACAAATATAAACTGAGAGTGAAAGATGTCAGTAAGACAAGAGATGGAGAAGCAAGATTGCGTAAAGAGAAAGGGAAATGAAAAGAGAGAGAGAGAGAAACAAAGAAACAAAGAGAAAACAACTAGAAATTTGACGAAGGAAGCCGTAACAAAGGAAATAAGGGAAAAAAAAATCATATATTCTTGGAAATCGAACAGAAATAACAGTATTTTATAGTATTTTGTGCGAACATTTGAAATATACAGACAGACGGTTTCGAAATTCATTAGTCTGGTTATACTCTTCATATTTACTACTAGTAGAAGTAAGCACATTACTACTAGTACAAACATTTTGATAGTTACCCCCACATTCGTCTCAGATTTAACCCTCTAGGATTGCCATTTGGGGTTATAAAAATACGATCTATACACCTGTAAATTATACGGGAAATTAATTTATGTTTTTGATACATTTCTGATATGTGGATAATAATATTGTCTTTAATTATACAAAGTAACTGATTTTATAAGCAAATATCTAGGAATACTCACAGGGTGGTTCAAATACCTTTCACCCCCTCCCTATGATTATCGCAGTTCAGTGCTATAATATCTTAGATACTATATTAAATGCTATCACAATTATATTAAATTGTATTAAATTAAATGCTATTAGATTAAGTGCTATAATATATTAAATGCTATTATATGTTAGATTATTAAATGCTATCACAGTTATATTAAATTGTATTAAATTAAATGCTATTAGATTAAATGCTATAATATATTAAATTCTATTATATGTTAGATCATTAAATGCTATCACAATTAGTTACTATAATATATTAGTATCGGACAATGCATACTTTTATTCAGCCCAATAACTCCTAACTTCGCGATTAATAGAAAAGAAATTGGATTTGAAAATATACAGAACGGTTATGCTACCAGTATTACCGGTACTTTGCGGTTCCGAAAGTTGGAGTAGGACCCTAGCAGACGAACATAAATTGCATTTGTTTAAAATAAGATTTTGGGAGACATATACGGGCCAAAACCAGACGAGATGACCGGAGAATGGAAGAGACTGCACAATGAAGAACTCCACGGAATTTACGACTCACCCGATGTAAGAATAACGAAATCGCGACGATGAAGGTGGGCAGGGCGTGTAGCTCGGATGGGAGAAAAGCGAAGATTATATTCCATCGTTGTGGAAAAGTCGGAGAGAAAGAGACCGTTGGCAAGACGTCGTTGGGAGGACAATATTAGAAGGGATCTTCGAGACAACCGACGAAAACTGGCTTGATCTTGCCCAGAATAGAATCCTATGGCAAGGTGACCAGATTTTTAAAGCAGCAGAACGGGACATTTATCTAACTTCCCTAACGAAAAAACGGGACAAAATGAATACACTGTAATGTTAGATCATTAATACTGATGTGTTAATACTAATAAGTAAAAGAATAGTATGTGTACCTACATATGATAGCATGTACTACACACCATCCTTCACATCCGTTTTTATTCATATTTGTCGATGAATGTATTTTCTTCAACACACCATTCTTTTCACACAACATTTTGTAAAATTCGGCACAGGTGTGAGTGAAGTTAACCTTATCAACCAACATGGCTTTCAAAGTTTCTACTGAAAGAGCTTTTTTTTTTTTTCACTTGTCTAAAAATCCCCTGTTGTACGAAAGTACTCGCTCAGTGGGGGGGATTTTTTCCAGGCAAACAAGGAAGAAACTCCAATATCTTAAAAAAATTGAAATATGGTACGTTGTTGACATTAAAATGTGAAATAATTGTGAGGTGTTGAGTTGCAGAGACAAAGGTGTGTTTTGCGATAATTCTGTGCCGATAAGTAAGAGATTTCAGTGATGTTGACATCAACAAATGTAAACATGATGCTGTGATTCACGCAATTGTCAAAAACGGGACATTTTGGCGTCGCGTTTTACGTCTGAAAAAAGTCCGGACAGAGACTTAAAAAAAGGCACTCCCGGCTAATACGGGATGTCAGGTCACCTTATCCTATGGCGAACGTTTTTTTACTGCGACGGTGAACTTGAGAGTTCCGATAGCGATAGAGTGAGTGAGTGGGTGAAACCGAAGTAAGAAAATATTTTCACAAATTTCAGTTCCTAGCACCTGTCCACATTAGTAAAATGTGTTTGCTTTTGGTCAGGTGATCTACTAGTACGGTATTGTTGTATCTAGAATTCAGAAAAAAAACTAGTCCAAATTTAAGTAATATAAAAGCCAACTCGCCATGCAAAACACTGTTTCAAAACTTGGCTATTTTGCAATTTTCTTGTGTTTATTTATTTGAAAATTCTTGAATACGTGAAAACTAAAGAAATCTTTATTTCCAATTTAGTTATAATACCCGTAGAAAAAGATTTTCGGTTATAATCACATATTACAGATATATGTCATAAGATTATTATCTATACTAGCTCAAAATTATAACATACTACGAAGTTTCATAAGATGATAAACATCTATTAAATACCTGAATTGCAAAACATTCCAAATCCACCGGAGTTTTTTATTTTCAGAAGGAATAAAAAAAACAGTCCAAGGACTTGGATGTTATTCTATTCTTCTTTAATTATTTTGTGTCAAAAAAAATATATTGTAAGTCTGAGTTAGGATGTAACATTATGCAAGTGGATAGCCCTTGGAATATAGATGCCGACGAACAGAAAAAAAATGAAAATACGAAAAAAAAGTGGACTTGGGATGTTTTGCAATTCAGGTCTTCAATTGAAGCTTATGCGCAAACAAACGTCTAAGTGGCATTTTCGAATAAAAAAAAATCACGAGTACATTTTTATATATAACAGAAAAATATGAGGCATAAAATATTCATACTTTGCACGAAGACATGTTAGACTAAAGTCCGCTTTTGTGCAAAGTATGAATATTTTATGCCTCATATTTTTCCTGTTGTATATAAAAATGTATTCGTGATTTTTTTTTATTTGAAAATATCACCTAGACGTTTGTTCGAGCGTACACTTCAATAATAAAGTTTAGAAAATATTAAGTGAGTATCTTCTCTTAGAGTGTTTCTGCGCTGTATCAGATTATGTAGACAATATGAAATGCAAAAGGTAGTTGCTAATTTGTTCTAATGTGTTTTTTGTGTATTTGAAGCAATTAAGTATTTCCCATAAGGGTATTTTGATTAAATTTGTATAATTTTTTTTAAACACGATATCGTACTTGTCTTCTCTGTATAACTAGTAATATGTCTCATATCATGTATGCTCAAGAACGCAATAAATACAGTTTCCTATACTGACTTCTGTCTCCGCCATAGCAGTCATCTGCCTTCAATGATTCATCAAATGCCATTCCTATTACAAAGAATGCAACGCATTCAATCAAGGAAGATAAAAATAATGCTTCAATATATAACGCCAAATGAGCTCTTGCTTTCGTTGAATATGGCCTTCGGTGAAGCCTTAGGTTGGAAAAGCCTATTATAGAGTACCATGGTTGTTGGTAGATGGTAGGATGACACTATTACTTGATATACGAATTTATTTTCGATCAAAGTAGAGAGAATTTCCAATTATGACACAGGATAATAGCCTTTCTGTGATAATGTTAAAGGTTCTTTCTTTCACCTGTGCACTTACGACATATTTTGTAAGATAATATAGACACCTGGTCATAAGAAGCAAGAACAAATCATATAAAAGGTATACACATAAGTGCATACGTCTATGCTGGTTGCCCCGGCGCTCAAGATTACTAGTATTTTGGAGAAGTAGGAGTAATCCTACTTCATAATCTAAATAAAAAGAATATATATGAATGAAGTATTATGTATGTTGCTATTATTCAATCAAATCCTCTGTCGTGAAATTAAATGAGAAATTTTCCAATCAAAACATCATTCTTAAATAGACATTAAAGATGCCACCCAGCCCAGCTCCCGTGGTCCTGGCGGTAACGTCACGGACTTTGGATCGACAATGGATAGGTACACGCGTTCAAACCCCATTGCTGACTAAAGTTTGCCATTGTTTCCCTGAATTTCACTAGGCGAATGCCAGGATGATACGTAAAGAAAGACTCTGAAAGACTCTTTACCTTGTTTTTGCCTAAACCAAAGATGCCAACTAATTAAAAATAAATATGTCACGTTATTGCAAGTTTTGATTTTTGTGGTTTTGCGTAAATGCTTGATTTTTGGCACTGTAGAGACTTTACTGAACTGTTTACTTTAGAAATCACACAAGTGCAAGAATTTGAATGTTATTTATGGCCTTTAGGCATCTGAAGCTCAGGCCGGAATAGGGGAGGGGAAAGGATTCGGAAAGGTGTCGGCCAGGGACTATGTTGAAGGTGCCATCCCGGCATTTTCCTGGCGTAACTGACGAAAATTCCTGGAAAAACCTGTCATGATGGTCGGCCACTGGGATCGAGCCCACAACCTCTCGAATGCTACGCCAACGGCCTACCACTGAACAATAAGTGCAAGAGTTTAAATAAAAAGATTTCAGTGATAGCTAGTCTTCTCAATCACAAGCTCGTCCCTGGGATTTGTGAACTGAACTTTAAATTATTTATGGCCATTAGACATCTCACACTCAGGATCTTAGAAGGCCAGGTTGTAGATAGTAGGTAATTTGCTTGGTATGACTGAGCAAAACCCCTGAAGAAACCTCAGTCAAGAAAGGCGCCCGTGCAAGAAATGAAAACCTAACGCACACTAATAAGTACTGGCTAGGTAGTGCCAGTATCCATTAGGCTTGCACAGTTTAAAAAGGAACAGAGTAATTCCAGACTTCTAAATCAACTACGACTCTCACAAAAATCAATTTCTGGCAAAATTGACTTCGCCAATACATTTCTAAGAAAAACGTAACTCAGATTAATATGTTACACGACCTCCTTCCAATGTAAAAATCCAACACGATCCAAGAGGGCCAATTTCGAGATGGCGTTCATAAGAAACGCAGTCTCCAGCTGATAGCACATTCCAGCAAGTATGTATTATTATGTACACGTTTTCCATTTCTTTAAGATTTTCACAAATAATCGTGTGTTTTCAGATTTGGATCACACTATAAGTACTTATTGTTATGACAGGGTTTTGGCTGCTGTGCCCGTCTTTATGGACGAAAGCACTTTTCATCGTGCTTTTGGACGTTTTCTCATGTTCTCTTCGGGAAAGGCGTAAGCCATAGTGCTGTTACCGCCCATATCATTCATTTTATCTTATCTTATCATGCCCTCTACTCCTCTGCCAAATTTGGCCACAAAAGCGCTCAATAGGTTACTTGTAAGATAACAGAAGTGGCTAATTCACAGTTAAGTCTTCATCTTTGGTACTTAACAGAGGAATCTCTAACAACTGGAATAAATTTGTCGATAATTAACTGCAAACGAAAAGTAATTGATAACATTAGACATGGACATAGTGCCTGTGAATGACCGAAAAGTCGAAGTGCGTGGAAGTGAAACGGCATTGATTATGAAGAAAGAAAGAAATCAGCTACTTTGTAACCAAGATCACCACCCCTTTTTTTTTCTCGTAATTTTAGATTTCAACTGAATTCAATAGAGCTTTCTAGAAAGAAAATAGCTGAAATCACCATACCGCAAATAATGCAGGAAAAAGAGAAGCGAGTGGATGAATATAATGATTATTTCAGAGGTGCACAAGACCACGAGTTGGCGCTCATGAGCTCAGTCTTCACGCTCACAAGGTTATGGTG
>JAGDQP010045006.1:0-15720 GCA_022664845.1 Lepisma saccharinum
GTAGTATTACAAAAGTGTTCATTTGAACACACCAACAACGCACTGTGGAAGTTTCATGCAGATTCTCGTGTCCCAACGAAGATAGTTTCCTTGTAAGAGCCAAAAGCGAAAAGGTCTCTTTACATCAGATTCCTCAGCCAGGGATTCCACCGGGATTTTCAGTGGGGTTGAGGTTGTAAACTTAAAATTGGGAGGTTGTAAGTGGAGTTTTTCACTGTTTCTATCAATTTTTGACAGTAAAAATTTTAAAGTTGCAAGGGTTAGGGTGGGTGCGCTCTCGAGAATATGGGAAGTGACACCCCTCACAGTGGAGGGGGTTCTGGTAGAATCACTGTCCTCAGCACAATCATCTTTCGCCCTTACTCGCTTTTAGTTTTGTTGATCTAAGTAATATTAGATGTCACAAAGGAGGCACACACTATTATAATGAAGGATTTGAATTTCTATAGCTTATTAGACGTCTATGAAGCCTATTTCGTTTGATAAATGTCCAAAGAAGTTTTCTTACTTTTACAATTGAAAGGATACTGTAAATAAACAAAAATGGATAAATCACAGGAACCGCGTAAAATCAATGGTAAGACCTGTAATAAATGTGCTAATTTGTCAAGAAATTTGAACAGGTACCCAAATAATACCAGTCATATAACATGACATATTTCGTTAAAAACAGAAGATTATGGAAGAACAGAAGCTACAAACACCCTTTTTTAATTTTCTTTCTTTCTTTTTCTTTTATGTATAAATGTTGACAAAAAAAAACTAGTTTCTTCTGCTCCGGTTCTCAAGATGCCTACCCTCTCAAATCCTGTTCTTGGAGTTTTCAACGCTATTCCTCTTGTAACAAGAATATAGATTTTCATTAAGTTAAAATGATTTATCGGTTGAAGAGCTTGTGCTTCAAGAAGAAGATTGCTTTTTTACTCGGCACGTGGTCACATGAAACAGGTGTCTATTCAATTTCAGTTAACAGACAGTTCGGAAAGGGTGGAGGGAGGAGGAAGACCCTATAACATAAATAGTAAACGCCAGGTTCTGTACATGGCAGTTTTCCAAATCCATACGTCTATATGTCTGGTGTGTCATCCTCGTTTGATAGGTGTCATTAAGCAAACTGCGAATTAAAAGACGCCATGCTGACTAGCAGATGACTGTATTTCTTACGAGTTAATTATTATCAGAAAAATTATGAACTGGGTGAATAATAAAGAACAAACTTATTTGACAACTCTTGCGGCCCAACCTCTTTTCATGTTCCCCTCCCCTCCCGTCGGTCTTATGCTTTTAAGCTTTCGCATAAAAAAAATGATTAGTAATGATGAATTATAAGGCAGCTTTAATTCGTAATTTATCAAAACTCAAAGACAATGAGTTTTGTTGCTGCCTATGAATAATTTGAGGCGGCAAGACAAAAAAGATTCAATAAATGTTGACTATAATTTAGAAGTTTGTCTTTTCTTAATTTTTAATTATACATTTCTTAATATTTGGTGGTATATCTAATAGTAAGGCAAAAGTCACAAGTTTAAGGGAAATTGTGTTACCATCACTAAATCGACAAAGGTTGGATCGATTTCGATGATTGCGTGGATTGCATAGGAATGATGTCTACAAGGTTCGAGTCCTGCCCGAGACATGAGGCCCACGAATGGGATTACACGAATGGCCCCCCATCCTTCCACACACACACACAGACTGGGTTAGAAGTTTGATGTTGAAGTACCCTATACACTGGAAATCACTTTCGGTTAGCAAGACATCTGAGTCAAGAGGAAAAGAAACGCACAAATATATAGTGTTCATAAACTTTCTTTCTTATTACAAAAGCAAGATATATGGTAGAGGTGAGGTCAGAGTACGCTTAACATGGAGGCTCTGTATAAAGAAATTTAATTTTTAAATACAAGCTCAAAACTGTTTAAAGTTTACTTCACCCGTCTCCTATAACGTAGCTTGGATACTAATAAACAGGGTTAGGATTCTTAGGTGCAATTTTCATGGGGAAAAAGGAAGGAAAAATGCAGAAATATTACCAAAAAAAGGGGGGAAGGGGGGAAAAACGTTTGGTCTGGCATATTTATTTGAAAATTACAAAATAAGTTATTAGTACATATTATAGGTACAGAGATCATTATATTCAGTATCATTTACGAGATGAAGGAAAAATTAAGCTCTTGCACTTCACAATGTTAAACATCTCTAAGGTTTTAAAAGTATGTTTATTTCCATCTGGAGAAAAAAAGTTGAATTTATTAAATTTACATCTACTTCAGGCTTAGGTTGATTTAAGGTGGTGAAAAAGATGTTGGAAAGTAGTCGCCAACGGCCTAGTTCGTTGGCACCATTCCGGCATTTGGCTGTTCTGATTGAAGAAAAAAACCTGGAAACATCTGTCAGCATGGGCGGCCTTTGAGGTTGTTCCCAGGACCTTCAGATTGCTAAGTCACCTTATAGAGAGGAATTCCGACTAGTAAAAGTTGCACAAACATGGCTGTTAAATTTCTTTGCATTTTGACTTCGAGCAACACTGCTCAAGGTATTTCGTAACAGAAGCTTCCGGGATTGTTTGAAGAGTCTTGTTCATTGATCCATCAAGCTGGAAATATGTTTTTGTATGCAGTCTCCCTGGTGTTTTTCATTGAACGTGATTCCTTGAATCGCAAACAGTGCATCGTATAACAGAGAGTTTCGTCACAGTTTCAATAAAATCCTGCTAGGATTCCTGAGTCAGGACGAAAAATCTAAATTTGGACACGTTCGGCATGACGAAATCTAGCACTAAGCTTGTTAAGCAACAAATATACATTCACTAATGGGAGACAACTGTTTGCAGTGAAATGGATTCTAAAAAGAAAATATGCAATGAACATACGTTAGTAGACTCCTCACACGATATCTATGCACGCGGCTCACGACTGACGTAAAATACGTAAAATTCGTTACAACCAATAGTTGATTTACAGACAGATCAATCAACGCAAACTTTGAGCAAGTGTAAGCGAGTGGAGTTCATCATTGTTGCAGGTTCACTTTGTAGTTTGTCTTCAATCCTGTGTTAACTAACATGATACGTAATACAAACCAAATTTAAAGCTAAATTAACTGATAAAATGCGCTGTGGAAAATATTAAGAATGGGCAAAATGGAGCGAAAAAGGGATAAAGGTCCCAAAAAATGATAAAAAGGTGCTGGAAAATTACCTCAATCTTGAACTGGAGGCAACATCTCACACAATGGTTTATTTCAGAGACTTCTAATTTACCCTACAAGAAAAAGGTGCCCACCTAAAAATCCTAATCCTGCTGATAAATAAATGTAATACAAAAAGATCCTGAACGAGGTGATTTTGAAAGGTTTTTAACGTATATTAACTTTAACGAAGTTACCTTTTACCTAATAGAGGGCAGGACCAACTTGTTGAGAGAAAGTATCGCTACGACTAAAAATAAGACATTTTTCAATCAATAATGAAATCAGTATTTATTCAGCTTGAGAATAGTACTTGCTCAGGTTTCCACAGCATGAAAAATTACTGATTGTTCAAAGGAATCTACCCAAAAACAGCTAACAAACAAAGAAATGAAAGTAACTTTCTTTCATTAATTATGTATAGTATAATATCAACATGAAGTAAATCAAGTTATTTTAAACATTTTTGTACCCATATTGTTAGAAACTACTAGTTTCAACTACAAAAGTGAAAAAATGTGTAGAACAATGCTCGCGAACTCAAATTTATCGTGTCTTTCTGAAGCTGAATTTCGACCTACATTTCATTTTCATCACGAGTATTTATACACTTCGTGTACACTTCATGTTCTCATAAATTCAGATTCTTCACTTTAACATAAAATTTTTTGAATATCCAGCGGCTAAAGTTCCGGATTTAGCGCGTTGTTCGTAACTTCCTCTAATTTCTGACTTAGAAGTATTTTGTTCGTTAGAATTTTATTTTCACATAGAGGGAGTGAATTGTAAGGTGTTTAAGAACAATAACAATGATTAAAATGAAAAACAGAAAATACGCACTCCATTTTAAACCAGAATCCAAATGTAGCATTGTTGAGGAACAGAAATATTTTAACCAATGAAATAGATTTTTTATTTTAAAGCGTAAAATGGACCTAAACTTTAGTGTTTTGGTAATTTCGAGGTTCCGATGTTTTAATAATGCCGTAATTTGGTAATTATGGAGCTGATATAAATTTGGATGAAGGTAATTTACATTTCATTTAGTACTGGTGTTTTACGTTTATGAAATATTGAAAAATGGTCAATTCATATTACAAGGATAATGTTTAACATTGTAAACAAACGTGTCTGTGTTAGATACACCGCAATAACTTAATTGTAGCGTTTATTCTTAATAAGTATTAAATTTGAACGCTATTTACTTGGTGATTCAGATTTTATAAAACTTTGGTCAACTTTATTTTATATGGGCCAGTCTAATAACTCTGGACTTCGGCCTGTCACAATTCGCCCATTTATAGCTATTTAAAATCCACACCCATGCCCCTTCTGGGACTAGATACCATTGAACATCTGATTGAAGAAGTATGTAATGACTGTCAACCATCGACTACACAGTATAATATTGTTGAAGCTCGTGTGATAAAAGCTATGGTGAAAGTGAGAATTAAATGTGGAGCTGAGGCGTCCCCGTGTCTGTTTGATTTTGAGAAATAAGTTACAAGTACGTTACCCTACGTAAAGGTAAAGAACAAACCCGATGAGAACGATGTCCGCATTGACTCATCTGGAACCCAGAGACAGAACGTTCGAGCAAAAGTGTTCCTGCATATCACTGGAAATGGTTCAGAACCTGTATTCCGTTCCTCATGGCAAAAAGTTAAAATTGTCGATTGAATATAGGGAGATATGTTGTGATGAAGACCTATTTTGAGTCAGACGTTAAAGAAGCCTGTACTTGGAAGAAACTGATTGGGAATGCATTTAAAATATGGATATGTACATTTGCAGATGGCATAAATCATTGTTCGCTATCTGCGGATGAGTCGAGAGAAGTGAATCTTTACTATGAAGAAAGAGGCATCGGAAGTACGTCAACATTATTAAACAGTATTAACATCTAACCATGGCCAGTATGGATTATATACTCGCATGAGAAAATAATAGTGGACGAAGATGGAAGTAATTAAAAAGATCTGAGTCATCGTGTGAACGTTATGTGTTGCAAGTCTGAAATTTGCGGTAAGAGATTTATATTATCGATCTGAAGAACAACGTAAAAGATAGAAACCTACATCTGATGTATATTTATACTGTGCCGAAACCCAGTGCAGAACGTAGAGGGTGGAACCACGTTCGGGCGCCATATGTGACCGGGTCACCTTAGTTATATCCCGGAGGGAATATAAACTCTATTTTCTCTATATGGAATAATCATGTTTGTGTAGTTTTACTATTCAACAGGAGATGGAGCACGTTATGAACTGAACTCCTTGCTTAGTGGTGTGTCTAATGTGTAAATTTTTATGTCTTTTAATACAATAATACGTTCTTAAGGATATTGTGGCAGTTAGCATACATGTATTTGTATATTTATCCTTCTTTCTGCCATCATACTTTAATATTTACTGTAAATTGTGTGATGTATTTTGATAGCCCCATGAGGCATGTATACTCGGCAAAAGACGATACAATATACACGTTGATCATTTAGACGACTGGTTGTTTTTTATTTGCTTCTTTATCCTTTTCAGGTATATAAGGGATTCTCACAAGAGACCGTTTCTTTACAAGGAATGGATCTTGTGGTTCGGTAATCTCTAGGCTTATAGGGAGCTCTTCATGTAATAATATGAAGTAAATATGCACACAGAATACGGTATTTAAAAAGAAAGACCACAACGTAATGTAGCGTTAGTCGGATTCTAGATAAAAAGCAGCCGTCGCGATATCGTGTCGATTGGGCTGAAAGTGTTAATAAAGACTAATTTTAAGAATGTTGGTTAACGCAATAGCCTATCACGAAGACTATCCAGATTCCGTCTCCGCTCTAGCAAATTCTTTTAACTTTTCTCCAAACTACCATTAATATCACAGCTGATTTATACACACAATCTAGCTTGCAAATATTAGTTTATCCACTTGTTTGCATATTAATTTATCAAAAGTGTACATAAGTGATAAAAACAACTGATTTCAGCTGAGGTGTGCAAAAAAGTTGTGGAAGAAAATTTCGTTTTCTTTAAATGTAAGTAGGGTAAAAACACTAATATTTTTTTCTTCTTATTGATAGGAATATTTTTTACATAATTGCCATAGAGATATCCTATGAATTAGAAGAATTTTTGTTCATAAACATCTACAGGTATAATTTGATTCTGATTTAGATAATCTCGTCGAATTCACTAAGAAATGGCTTTCAGTGCAATTTTGCTTCTTTTCTTGAATACCGTACTTGTACTAACGTGAACCACTGAATCAAAAACAGTCATGTATTAGAATCTTCCAGAAAATAAAACAATGCACTGAGAGACACCTATTGAAGTCAGGAGAGTGAGAAGATTGGATTAAAATTTTAATGGTCAAAATTAATTTTCGTCGGTCGTTTTATACCAGAACTGAAGCTCTCGCTGCAGTACCGCTATCTACCGCTGGATGCTGATTTAGGAAGTGGTGGATCACTGTGAAAGCAAGACTGTGGTGAAACCTATGCCACTAGCCTTCATTAAATTTCAAGTCACGTGAGGTTTGTTATTTGAAAAAAAAAATGATTTTCTTCAAAGCGTCTGGATGAGTCACGTATTCAGGAGTTGGTTCCCGGGGAGAGGAATCCAGTGAATTCGGGAAGGCGGTCCAAGATCGGTGTGGTTATTAAACGTACAAAAAATATTGTATGAAATTACATTTCAAGTTATACTAATTTTACACAAAATTTCTGGTCGGGGTGGACTCACGAACTCCTCCTAAATACAGCCTTTGTGTGCATCAAATTTTGTTTTAAATCCTTTAATCAAAATTGTTGACTAAATATTGAAGATGACTCCTGGGTATCAGCTTATAAAGCGTATGGAAACATTTAACTAATTAACATAGTTCAACCATTAAAACAAAATATCTGAACTGCTTTGTTTATATTTTTCGTAGTGAAGGTAAAATTACATATCGTACGGTACGTAGTTTGTATGAAATAGTTTTATTCCGATACGAGTTTGTTAATTATGTTACACTTACGTTCTTTGTTAGAGAAAGGTAACATTCCAACATTTCCCTGCTGTAACTGAGGGAAATCAGAGCCCAGAAGATTCCAAATGCTCTTCCAAGAGAGTTACTACGGCCCTTTAAAGATCTTTTTTTAAAATAACTCTCTTCCAAAACGCTTTAAAAATTAAAAATAAATTTAATAAGTTTTTACTAACTGTTAAACTATTTTTGCTTTATAGAAAATAGTGTACTTTTAATACAGTTTATTATTTCTCTTAAGGAAAAGTTGATTTTTAAAAAAAATCAGTTCAATCAATCGAATTAAAAACCAAGTGGCGTGTTTCCATACTTTACCATAAAAACAATCAATTTGTTAATTTAGGCGTCAATAGAGAACTACAAAACAAACAAACAAATGCTAATCGTTACGAAAGAGTAAAGCGTAAATAAATCATGAGAAACTTTTTTTTTATTGGTGGATGTCATGAGTTTTGACGTAATACTTTGCAATTTTTCCGCATTGAAAAGGATGACAACTCATTAAAGCTTATAATAGCACGCACCATTTTCAATAACAAAATACCTGTAAACAGAAAAAAAAGAAAGAGAATCAAGGTCTGTACCAGTAAAGGACAACGACACGTTTTATTGAGCCAGAAGGCAGCCAACCAACTCGCTTTTATTGTTACGAGAAGAATGCCACAGGAAGTTTTTCTTTGATACCATCGGATTTCCTTCATTCGTTCCGACATGTGGAGTCATCTTGCGGCGAAATGTGGAAATGTTTACACAAAACTTGAGAGTGGCGTCGTAGCTGGGAGGCTAAGTAATCACAATGTTGTTAAGAGATGGAGCTACAGTAGATTTCTTACATGGATTTGCGTGTGGTCGCTTCGTGAAAGATGAAAAACGGTTCTTATTTACTGTAATCGAATTATCCGATTTACTCGTACCAATGATTAAGAGAAATTAAACGCAGGTAATAACAAAGTAGATTTCATGAATTAAGGTTACGATTAAGAATTGTTCGGGTAATACGATTACAATAGGGCTGATTTTTATGAAAACTTGCGTTGCTTGCGATTTGGGTGAATAGCCAATTGAAATAAATACATGTTACACGTAGAACACGTAATACGGGTGGTTACTCACCCTAATCGCAAGCAAAGCAAGCAACTCAAGCGTTCATGAAAATCAGACCTTAATCGCTCATCCCGAGGAACTACGCAAGAAACATATTGCTTTGGGTGAGTGACTGGTAAGTTCGATTTGTTATAAATTACTATTACTACTCGATCCTACAGCTAGTAGTTGCTGGTAAGTTTGAACTTACTACATGTTTCGGTAGAAATACAAAGATGTTATCCCTGGTTGGGATGATATTCGGAATCAACAACCGGGTGTGAAATCATCTGGCACCAAGGAAAATCCACGGCATCCCCCTGGCAAATCGAACACTGCTGGTAAGTGGTAACCCTTGCTGCCTTGCAACCAAAATGTCCCGGGTTCCATAATCGGTGAAGATACAAATAGTTCAGTGCTACACTTTAAACTATAGATCCCATCCTTAGACGGTCATCTTCATCTGATGGAAGGCAATGACAAATCACCATCGATTCACCTTGGTTAGGGATAGTCATAGACTTGCGTCCTGGCAGAACACCCGTCATCACAACCAAGAATAAAACAATTGTAATCGAACAATTCTAGACAATTTTTATTTTATTTGACAAATAGGCAGCTATATGGTCTAAGCAAGTTACAAGTCTGAGGGATGACGTCCCGTGGTGAGTACTGTTTCGACGAAAGCAATAGAGAAGCTAGCAGTCAGGACCTTACTCTAGAGTCTAGAAACAACCCATAATTTCAGCTTGTGCAATAGAAGACATCTCTGACATGAGGAAGCACCTCAAACAAGATAGTCAGGGACAGAATTGGAACCTGCGGGTCCCGAGGCACCTATTCGTAGTCCCCTATCCTACCTATTAGAGCGATGGGGACTGAAACTCAGCCTCTGACGCGTTTATCGAGTGCCCAGAAAAATAATATACCTCCGAATTGCACCACTACTTTCAGTCTGTTCCAATATCTTGTTACCCACAGTACCTATGACAACGTGTTGAGTTTTTAAGGATGTTTAGGCACGCTTGGCTTAGTGTAGGATAGGAAACAGAGAGAATATGTGAAGAAAGTCAGCCAGAAAGTACCATCCCAGCATTAGACTGGTGTGACTGAGTAACAACCCTGAAAAATCTCAGCCAGAATGACTAGCCGATCCCAGAACCTTCCACCACTCAACTCCTTACTACTCGAGCTACGACCGCTGTGTTCGATATATATATATATATATAGTTAGATAGATAGATAAATAAATAGATATAGATATTTCACCATGTATCATCATATCCAATTATTCTTTGCAACCTACATTTATGAGCCAAACAGAGAGCTATGATCTAAGCGCATCACATGTCAGATGGCGTCCCTTTGTGGGCACTATTCAAAGAATAAGAAGGCAGTGGCAACGTATTTTGTGTATGTACCATTCCAGCATGTTAAACTGAGGGAAATTCTGGAAAACCTCATTTTAGTATGCTCAGTAACTAGAGTCACGTATTTTACTCTGTGCTAGAGTCAAACTTACATACCATTGGACAGAAGTCCGCCATTGTAAACATGAAAGTAGGCTTAGTGTGCCGTTGAAATTAGTAAGTGAAGTTAATAATGCAGATATCCACCTGAAAAACAAAACACACACACTACAGAATTGAAACATATATATTCTAAGCTCTTAGTTAATCTGTGCTTAATTAATTATATTTCTATCATAAACTTCAAATAAAGATATAAAATGTTAGTTTTATTTGAGAATGATTGTGTAAGTTACTCCATTAGATCAATGAGTATTGCCACATTTTAAATTTGAACTTGCGTGTGCCGCATCTTGAAGAACATCGAGAAACCCTGCATTATACAGAGCATAAAGCCTGAACCAGAGCCATTGACCACAGTGATTCCGCCAGATTCCCTCCCTCCCCTGTGGTGGTGTCACCCCCAAATTCTCGGGAACACCCCCGAACTTTAAAATGATATGTTCAATAATGGATAGAAACCGTGCAAAACTCCCCTTACGCTCTCGCAATTTTAAATGTACCCCCCCCCCTGCAAACTGAAAATCCAGGCGGAATCCCTGATTGACCACGTCAGTTCTAGCCAGGGGATAGAAATTAATTTGCAGAACTAATATTCCATCAAGCTTTATACTTAGAAACAATGTTAATTAACTTGTCTTTTTGTTTTTTCCTTTGCTTGAATATTTGTATAGAACTAGGGCGACGCCGTTACGTCTGCCCGCGTTTTGTCAGCTCCAAGTAGGGCTGTAATTTGTCTTATTCACTTCAATTCTGGGTTTTATATTTTGTTTGACACTCACTTATAACTTACCAAATTATTTTCGAAACTATTTTTTTTTTTTTTTAACTTTGTATTGTAACTAACTTTATTTAGTATCTATTTGTTCCCTGACATTAATTCATTCTAGTAGTGTTGGGACAACCATGCAAAAAATAAATATAAATAAATACGTAATCTAGATCTCATATCGTCATTTTCCTTACAATTAATCTAAACAAATATTTGTACTACTTTCCGTTTCTCAATTAAATACTATGATTATTTAATTACTATAAAATGAGTTGTTAGCCATAGGGAACAACACTTACATCTGTCTAGAAAGAACTCTTAAAATAATGAATATGAGGAACAATATTAACTAACAAAATTGTATGCAGCTAGAACGTTTTAGCAAATGATGCGTTCCTACAAATACAATATTTGCCCTCAAAAAATTCTAAATGTCTGTGGAAAATGTCTAAATTTCACAAAATTTAGCAAAAATTGAGCTTTGCCAAATCAGTTTTCTATCCGATTTCATGTACTTTTTAATATTTAGAATTCCTTGAAAAAGATGGAGATTTTTCTTGAAATGAAATTCGACCGCTTATAGATTTTGCTTATTGTAGACCGCGGTTGGATCTGATTAATAGGCTATATCAATCACAAGGATGAATACACCATATTTTGCAAGATTATTTTTCCCAATCGTCACTCTATCGATTGAAATGACCATTCAGGGAAAATCTGGTAAAGGATTATGGTATTAACATTCGAAAAAGCCCCAGCTATCATATACGAGTTTCAAGCCTATATCGATTCCATTACAGCAGTGGTTCTCAACGTATTTCACTCAAGGCCATCAAATGACCTGACACTAACAGCTAGTGACTCGGTCTTGCGCGCGATATGCTTGCCTTGATTCTTTTTCCGAAATAAATATTGAGTGAAATTATTTGAATTAGTTTAGCCAGCAAAATCACAGTATTAGAAGTTCTGCGGAACACTTAACAATTCACGACCATGCAACAGGTTGAGAATCACTACATTACAGTCTTAGAATATGCCATAGTACAGTCATGGAAGTAAATACTGCTGGAGTCTAGCAATTATTTAGTCTATGGTCTATCATCTAGTTTCTATTTTACTTATATTTATGGACTAGGTAGGCACCCTTTAGGCTAAGCCTGCCATATACCATTCCTCAGACATGTCATGGCTTAATCATGACTGCCTGTCTGGCCTATATATATAATTTAAATAAAAAGCTAAATGTTAGTTTTTATTCAACTCCTCAGTACTTATTTCCGCGACTGTACTCGCCACGAGGTGCTTCATATTGAATGAACAAAGTGCTACAGCCATGACATGAAAATTTGAAATATTATTCTTTTGACTGAACAAGGAGTGGTGTCAGTTTTAGTCTTTTTTAATATTTGCAAACAAATTTTGTACTAAACTTTCCAGCCCTTCTTTATTTTAGTATGATATTGGTGATTGGTCATCGTATAGAAACGTAAATTATATATTCCAAGCTGGTAGCGTTACAACGATGTTCTCAGATGGGAGTGTACAAAATTCGTATTCAAATTCACCAAAATTCACGTTTCAAAAAGTGTCACAAGAACCTTAACCTTGTCACACTGTAAAAAATATACATTTCTGCTACTTTTTTTTGTGTGTACGTCCTCTCGACTTTTTTTTTCGTTCACGATAAGTGTAAAACTGTTTACTGCAGAAATCGGGACTCTTTATGTTATTCTGTTGGGTCTTTCTTCACTTCAATTCCCGCATCCTCGAATTACTTTAGTTCTTTCCTTGGCAACTAAAACTTTTTTTCTTTCTAAAAAAAAAAAGTTTTCAAATTGTTTTTGAAAAGTGTTTCGAAACTAATCTAGTAACAAGAAATAATCCAAAGTTTACTCATGTGTTTGTCCTTAAATTTCTTACAGTGTGCATGGAGAAGGAGTCTTCGTCTTCATTCAAACTGCCATTCGCTTGCCATGACTAAAGAGAAAAGATGATGCGAAATCGTGTCGGGACAGGGATATTTACACCTCCTGAAAACTTTGACAATTCCTCTCTCCCCCTTCCCGCTGACAGTTTTCTGCGACGGACAAATGTAAATTGAGCGAATTTTAATATAATTATTGAAATCTTGATACTTGTCTGTGTCTGTATTTCACTGCATAGTGGAACGACATTATGCTTCGCATTCCATTGCGCAATAAGTTCCCAAGCTTCACTCGGTAGTTTTTCGACCGTGTTATGTTTTCGCAAAATATATTCAATCTTGAGGGCTTTCCTATTTCATACGCGATGACAGAACGCATGCTGATCAAACTATCTTCTGTATTGTTCGATGCCATGCACACGGGCACTTCAATAGTCACGGTTATTTAACTTACAGCGGTATCTCGATAGTTCAAACTGTTCGTATCATATGTATTTTTGTCCAAAACCAGCCAGATATAGCCCATTCTGAGAACTTGCGTGTTCTCGCAGCTCTCCCGATCAACTGCCTACAATACGTATAGACATATTATTTAATCAGGACCCCTGGGTTGTCTTCATCAACCACATTACATATACACCTAAAACTGTACCTCTGAATCGGGAGTAAAAAATTCCAGTTTTTTACTCTCTATTTTTGAGAGGCAGTGCCGAACCCAAAGTTGGGTTTAGAGGGTCCGTTCTTTTCCTCCCAGTTCTTGGAAGGGAACAGGTTAATAGAAACAAAACCGATGGTAACATATCAATCCCGGTGCAAGTCACTGATTCAAAAATTGAGAGTACATTGCTACCTACTACCTATATCTTGTGTTAGTTCGTTGATTTTTCTCTCCCATCCTGGACCATCAGATATTTGATAACATTGTTAAAAGA
This sequence comes from Lepisma saccharinum, assembly GCA_022664845.1. NCBI lineage: Eukaryota > Metazoa > Arthropoda > Insecta > Zygentoma > Lepismatidae > Lepisma > Lepisma saccharinum. The sequence goes on from JAGDQP010045006.1 coordinate 13,453, forward strand.
TGGCATTAGTTGGAAGAGTGGAGTTTTTAACTTTTTTTTTAAAAAAAAAAAGAGTGGTTGAACTCGATACATTAAGTCAAATTTGGCTACTTTTACTAAATTATTAACAAAATTTGTGAAAGCAACACTGTATTTTCAAAGCCACTGAACCAATGTTGTTAAGTGATGTTCTTGGTTTCGATTGCTATACTTGAGGCCAGCACTTGAGGCATAGCACACCACTAATTGCTAGCTGTAATAATTAATGGATGTCTGTATGGGCTACACCCCACAGAGAAATCATAGCGAGCTGTTGCTAACCTATTGTTACATTTTTTGTTTATGTACACTATAGTTCCTACGGGACGGGCGTAAGGCATAGTGCTGTTACCACCCAAAAAATATATCTTATCTTATCTTTTAATCTTTTAATGTAATTACCTTTTTGTTACTATTTTTCAGTTATGCCATCTGTTAAATGCTTATTCCATCATTTGGTATTCGCGATACATTGACAATTGTATTACGTGCATTGTTGCGTTTATTTTTTGTATTTGCACCCTATATATATTTGGTTATTCCATATCCGTTATTAGAAGTAACTTTATCTTTGCATGCTGTAGTAATCTCTCCTGATGAACAGTTTAAAGGAAATCCGCATATGCAATTAGTATATCATAATCCAAATGCTTGCTTTTATTTTCCGTTTCTTAGTACAATGCCTTTCGAAGCGTATCTACGAAATGATTTGTCATTTGCCAAATTCGTATTCCTAATAATTTTGGGTGAAAGTGACGGAAGTCTCCTGCTTTCATTTTTAAACCATCCATAAGCATTCAGATCCGAACCAAGTAAATGAGACTTATGAGGACAGTCTTAAAAAGGATCAACTTTTTTTCTTTGAATTTTATTCAATGAAATTTACGGAGTAAAAAGAAGGGGAAAAGCTGGTTATGTTGTTCGTTCAATCGCTTGTTTGCAGATTCTGAGCTAGTGTTTTTAAGTCTTGAATGATTCTTGTTCCTTATATTTTTCTTTGTTCGTTTTACTTTTTTGCTTTCTTCTTCAGTTTTTGAATCCTATTGTAACTAGTAGATGGTTGTACAAGACGCGTATATAATGGACCCTACGCGTTAATCCGAAAACAATGAAATTAGTGTCCGAATGAAGGATTACGCGTTCGGAAGCTAACCGAACACATCAATCTAAAGAAATATGACATAAAGGATTAGTATCTACGGAAGCGTAATAAAAGGCGATGGCATGATGCTATTGTAGGTATAAACGATCTTCCGAAACGTGGAACTCACGCAACAGTGATTGTAATGGGATTAGAAATCAAATTGTGTTTGGTATGGAAGAGAATCCATGATGTTTCATTGAAATTTGAAATTCACGCACCACTAAATCTAATGCGATGAGAAATCAAATGGTGGTAGGTATTGAATAGAATCCATATGTTAAATGAATAAGAGACGGCTAGAGATGGCGGGAGGAAGGCGGGAGGAAACCATTTCAGATTATAAATCGTAAGCTCTGCTAGAAGTCCTTTCGGAACAGACGCATTAATAACGGTACAATGGATGTACGGTGAAAGAAAGTGCATTGAATGTCAGTGAAAAGAGGAAAGGGGAATCCGAAGGAAGATATGATAAATGTGAATTAAGATACAGGTGAACTCAAGGGTGAAACAGTTTAGAAGAATTGGTCTCATCAGTGAATAAGATATATTAGAGTTGACTGGACACTAACGTGAATTCAAAAGATGCATCCCAGAACATTGAAATAAGAAGACGAACGAACTGAACCACTTGAACGTGGAACGAGGTGCACAAAGAGGTTTGAGATATCAAAGGTGAAAAACCAGACAATGACGGAAAAGCAAACAGATTAATGAGGTCAGTGGAGGATATAATGTTAATAACGTGGTGAAGATTTCAGAAGTGAAGATGCACTTGAGAGAAAAAAGGAATTAAAACTGTGCAGCATTACCGCAATTCATCTGTACTCAATACATTTCAAAAATAATAATGACTATCACTGTACATCCCAGAACTGGAAAATAACCATTGTCGTATAGGAAAAATACAGTTTAACAACCAAAACACTTCACGTACTTCCTTGCGACGTGGTTTCCGAGTAATAATAATAAAAATAAAATTAAAGCCAAAGAAGACGAATGTGCCAATACTAACATAGTAAACCTAGGGTGAAGGAAGGTATGATGCAACCATAACGAGATGTCAATATCGCTACGTCTCATTAATATAGATTTGAATTGCTTATCTT
>JAGDQP010045007.1:1428-12576 GCA_022664845.1 Lepisma saccharinum
CGAAGATGATTCGCAGTACTACACAACATCTGAATGTAGTGTAATTTCTATCAGGCTTTCGCCTTCTCTCGTCAAAAAATTAGTAACCGCGCGATTCTCAAAAATATTGAGCAACAGCAGTTTTATCTGCGATACTAGAGGGTACTGATGTCACAGCGGAAAAAAATAACTGCAGGGTAACAAAATATATTGTAGGGAAGGAGGGAGGGACCGAGTTTGAGGAGTTAATTCTTATCCTAACATAGTCAAACCGGAAACTTTTTGACCTTACCATCTACACATGCGTTTATTTGCATTTTGTCTCACAATTTCATATTTAATTTATAAGTTACAGCTTAAAGAGAGAGAGCTGTGACGGAAACTCGTTGGAAATCTAAGAGATAATCCCTCTGCAAGCACACTTTCGGGTAGCGGCCACATCCTTGGTCCAAGTACAATTCCGATATTTTGCCTGCTGAAATTGAGGGAAACCTCAGTTAGAACGACCGGGAGCAGGACTCGGAGCTTTGTGTCACTAGTACTAGACGAAATAATAATACTAATAACAATGTTTCAAAGATTGCTTGCCTGTGTACAATAATTGCATTTAGTGTTCCTTTGTTCAACGAGAATGTACCTTCAGGTAAAGCTCTACGTGATACAGGAGAACGTCTTATTTCATATCATTTTCAAGCAATTTTAGATATGGAAATACCTCCGTGTAAACTTCATGTCTCAAACTTGATACCTTTCTCCCCCCTTCGATATAATCGACAACGTTGGATTTTGTCTCTGCAAGAAGACAATTTAATGAATATATAAACTAAGAAGCAGATTCACTCTATCACTAAAGATTTCCTTACCTCCACCTGACAATTTCAGAACCTCTTCCGCAGTTACAGGTGATACTTTATCATCATCACATTTGATCCACGTGTCACCCTTTTGCCGGACCCAAGCGACGTAATGTCCACTCGAACTGGATCGACCACGATGAGTCAAGACAGCTTGTAGAGTGTAATACCCTGAATTATTAGAGCCTAAATCTGAAATATAAGAAAAGCACATGAGTTTACCGAACAAATTCCAATAATTATTTTTGGAACAAAAGAACTTTTAATTACAAGAGAACTTTTCCAATCACTACACGAAATGTCTTGATAAGTGCTCTTGTAAGAGGTAAAACAGCTAGCGGGTTCAGTACTGGATTTTAACTTCACGTACAGGGCAGACGTAGATAATTTGCTAGAGCATTAGGTTCACATGCAGAAGGTTCTGGGCTCAAACCCAGTGGCTGACCATCCTGACTGAGGCTTTTCCAGAGTTTTTCCTGTCACACCAGGCTAAGATGGGGTGGTACCATCAAACTAGACCCTGGGCGATTTAGTTCCCACTTAAAAGTTTATAAGTAAAATTAAATTCAGTAGAATTTCACCTAAAAGAAGAAAAAATGCCATGGACATTAATAAAATGTACGATAAAAGGCTGCTTATGAACTTCGTGAGTCACTGGACATTCAGGTCATAGGTTCCAAAACATTTTAACTGGCGCCCCCGTCGATACACCGTACAAACTCCATGCTCCCCGTTTTATTAATTTATAGTATTAGGTGAAATAAGGCGGCCGTTACGAACTGCAAAAAACAACTATTTCTGTGTTTTGTTTCTTCTGTCGTAAGCCCCCTTGCAAATCTTTCAAACCCCCCAGGGTGGGAACCACTGCCGAAGGTCAATCACGTGACCTGAAGCATATATACAGTTTAAAATAAACACAGAATGCAAGATAACATAGGGACTAACATCGAACTACCAACATATATATAACAACTTGTGTAAACTTACAATGTCTTCAATAAAAACTGATAAAATTAAAGAAGTGATAAAAAGGTTAAACACAAAATGTACAAAAGGACCTAATGGTATTCCAGAGTACACCGTGAAAGGATGCGGGGAGCATTTAGGGTCAGTTTTACAATCAATCCCTAAACTTCTAGTCAGCGCTAAGTTGAGGCCAACTCTCAGTGGCCAAAATCAGACTTGGCCTCAACTTAGCGCTGACTAGAAGTTGAGCGATCGATAGTAGAACTGGCCCTTATTGTTTCCTCTTTACATTACTTTTAATTTTGCTATTCATACATCCTCGTTTCCACATAAATGGAAAATAAAAAAGGCGTGTCCTATTCAAAGACAAAAAATAAAAAAAAAAGACATTAAAAATTGATGCGTATGCGCGAACAGAAGTCTATGTGCTATCTTTTAACATGGCACAAAGACTTTTGTTCGCGCATACGCCTCAATGATAGACCCTGGCTGTATTATGTGCCTTTGCTGAGATTTCCGAATCCATTTTGTATCAACGTATTATAAATCATGATGATAGGCCATCACTTAGAGTAGGAGCATTGTTTCTAAAAGGCAAACCGGCAACAAATCTTATTATTATTGTTGATTTTATTGCTCATACACTGGATCGAGGGGTACAAGTTGACGGAATCTACACCGATTTTCTAAATACTTTGACACTGAGAATCACAGAAAACTAATAGACGAACTTCAACGATTTAATTTTTCGCCACCTTTTATTAAACTGTTTACAAAATCGTAAGTAGTTCATTCTATACAAAAAGATGCAAATCAGAAGATTATTTAGTACCTTCGAGGGTACCGCAAGGTTCGAACTTGGGTCCCTTACTCTATTATTAAATGAAGCAATGAGTTCCAGTAGATGACAAAGATATACTGTATTTATACACTACAATTTATTGATCATATTAAAGAAAGAAGTAGTTATCTATCCGAAAATACACTTACCAATAATTTAAATATCGGAATTGCTCAAAGAAGTTATATGTAATATTAAATTCACTAAGTTTTCCAGAAAATTCCTGCTCAACGTTTCGGCTTACCTCTTTATTTTAGTTATAAACTGGAAAAACTACGTAAAAGAAGAGGAAGAAAATATGAAGCTGGAGTAAAAACTAACCTAACTTGCCTTCTTACTAGCCGAAGTACCCGCCCGTTGGTGCGGGGTGAGTAAAATACGTTGACAATACTAATAGTCGTACTACTACTACAACAACAACTATTACTGTTATTACTAATACTACTGCAAATACTATTATAATGCTTTAAAACATTAAATTTAAATATTTTTATTTACAACGATCCAAATTAATTTAAAAACCTAAAAAAAAAGAAAAAACTTACTTATTTCAATTGTTGTTTTATTTAAAAATGAAAACACTGTATTTATTTTGTTATATGCAATAAAATTAATGTTTTTATTAATTAAATCGCGGCACAGTCACTTCCGGTGACTTAAAATACCTGCGGCTGGACCCAAGAAACACATACGCAAAATTACGAATGAAGCGAACAATCCTGCCATTACAGTTGTACTTAATAGGTACAATGTATGAGACTGGTGGTTTGTGTTAATCAATTGTACAATAAAGAGGTATTCTTATACGTTTTACTCTATTCGTTTGGTTCCTATTATTCTCTTCATTTCTAATGTTACATGTAACTGAGAATGTAACTGAAATTGCCTAAAGCGAAGCAACAAGGTGTGTTTATTTATGGTTCGCAACGCTTTCATCCAATTAAAAATGCAAGCCTTTTCCAGGTGTATTTAACTTTTTTCTATACATATGCCAAGAACATACCTAAACACATCACTGCAAATAAGTTAGTGATTATGATAAGTATAAAAACAATTTATACATAAATAACTTTATATAACTGAACTTCCCACTCCCCGCACAGTCACCCGATACACAAATAAATAAATCCACATATTATGGTTTACTTTACATCTCCAATAGAAAAAGAATCAAGTGCATAGAGACCACTTCTATCAGGGGGGACGTACAAACAGGCTCACTTATAAGATAAAAAAGCACGACTAACTATCATAATTCATCCGAACAGAATAAAATTTTGTAAACCAAAGCAATTAAACTTTTATTAGCATTTATAGAAGATTTACTTTCTTTTCCAACTGATCAAGCTCCACGTCCATATGTAACGATTCTTACACTTTTTTTCTGTCAGTACGTTTTCCGAGAATATTCGACTTTGTAAGAAGTTTAAAATCCAATTCATTCTCTGGTAGTTCCGCTAATTCATTTGCTTCTCTTTTACCAAGCAATACCTGCGTCAGGTATCTACTGCTGTTTTCCAGGATGCGTGGGAACGCTGGTTTACTGGAAAACGTAGTGAAAGGTGTGAGAAATACTGAAATTAAATAGTTGAATGTGTATTAGAACATTTGTTTAACATCTATATTTTAATTTTGAAGTCATGTCATCAAAACTTGGTTTTCATTTGTAGACTCCCTTCTTACACTCTCTCCTTTTACGTAGTAGCTCCAGTTGATGGCTTTAAAGAAGCCGAAACGTTGAGCAGGAATTTTCTGCAAAAATTAACAGAGGACGGTCTCTGCCTCAGCAGGGTGTCTGTCTACAGAATTTACAGAAGCCAAATTCACGACTTTTGCAAATACAACAAAAAAGATGAAGAACTGTTAAAAACCAGCTACAGAATCCGGGACTGACACATCTGAACTCACAAAATATGAGTCCCCTAGGTGACTATTTCTTTAACACATCCTGCTGTAATATCAAACGATGAGAATATTTTAATATTATTTTAAATCTCACCACCACCCAATCCAAGCATCTTGTACATTAATGTTATTTCACAAGCGAAAAGAAAAAAAAAATGATGATGATTTCTTTAAAAAAGAGGATTTTAACAAATTGAACAAATTCGGTCAGCAGTGGGAATCGAACCCACGACCTCCGCCCTGCCGGGGTGCAAGATTTTTTTCAGAATAATTCGCCCTGGCTCCTCTATAAGGACAGCCCACATGGAAACACTTCCGGTACGGTACTCTTAACAGCATTTGCGTATGCCCACCGCTAACCGGGGCAGGCCCCCCGCGGCTAACGCCGCCCAGCTCCCTTCGGACGCACAGTGCCCCCTTTGCACACCTCGCGGATACATCCTAGCTTTCACTAGCCTCTATTTGGTATCACTACTTTTATTAAATTTACTAATGTGTATATGCATAACAAAAATAAAAAAAGTTAATTTTCTTTTAAAAAATGTAAATGACCCGGGACCTCCGGATCAGCAACCCGATACATTAACCACTAGACTAAGCTGGGAGTTGCGGAAGAAGCGCTAGTCTGTGCTACTTATAGTTCACGCTCTGCGCCTGCGCGAGAGCGTACCGGGAGTCCTTTCTACGTGTGTTCTCGGAGCAGGCCGAATGGTTCTGAAAAAAAATCGCAGTGCTCTTACGAACTGTGGACAGATCTACCTCATAAATTATAACTTCCCTGAGTATTCCCGATTTATAAATTCCCTGAGTATTCCAGGTTTTGCAGAGTGATAGACACCCGGTTACAAGGTATACCTGACTGAAGCTCAATTTCATGACTTTTTGTTGACTTTCATCACCAATGACTCAATGTCATTGCTTTTTCATAACCCGCAGACACTCTGCTAAGATGCCTAAAGACCATAAATAAAATTTAAAAATTTAAATTAAGACATTGTTCACGAGGTTCCACATAATTTAACTCGGCTTATTCCCGATTAATCTATGCGTTTCTTAAGAAATTCCACATGATCATATTCCGCAAGACGCGTAAAACGCATATCTTGTGTTGTCGAGTGCTATATACAAGAAGTGAATTGTGTTCGCAATCTAACGGAGAAAACCAGCAATGTTACATCTTAAGAAACAGAACTGTCATGAAAGTGCAAGAACTTTGAACGTTGTTCACTTCTGAAAGTGAAAACCCACAACTGAAGATAAAAATGTGCGCAATATAGTTAAATTAGGTGATAAAAATATTTATTAATGGAAATCAGGAGAAAACTATGACAGCGTAGTGCCGAATGATAAAAGGTGCAGTTGAAAACGTACATGACAAGAAACATTAATGGAATCTCCATGGTTAATGCCAATATTAGCAAAATACGTACCTAATAGTGTAAGTTGAGGCCATCATGCAATATCCTACGGGATGAAAATTCAGAACAGAACATCTTCCCATTCAGAATATCCATCATTTTAAAGATTCTAAAATATCCACGGCATTTTAGTACAATATCGAATAAGGACTCTATAATCTAGTATTTCATCATAGTCAACTACAGCAATTAGCATTTTGCTTGCTTACATATAAACTAGGAACAATATTATGACACCTTAAAGCACTTAAAATTTTATCGGGACCAAGTATTTTGTGTTTCGTCTATCATACAGGCAAAACGACCGATACACTATGCTTATCTTCTTGAACTTTGATGATGACGATGGGCGTTTTGTCCGGAAGTAAGTCTGACCCAAAGGTTCCTGAGCAAAGTGATCTGATGATAATTATCATCTTCCATCGGATGAAGATGACGTCTTACGGACAGGACCCACAGTGTGAACCACTTGTATCCCAACGAGGTATGGAACCCAAGACCCCTTGATTGTGGGCATTGTGGTTTCCAAGTGAGCAGCAAGTTTTCTATGTACTTGGCGAAATACTACTAAAAACGAAGCTTTTACATAAAGGAAATCAAAATCTATTTATCCATTTACAAGAACTTTATAACCCCTTTTTTTTAAAAAAAAAAGGAAGGGCGGAAAAGATTAGTAATCAAAATACGAATCGTGTAACTGAGAACCAAGAACCTCACACTGGACAGCCGTCCACAAGTTTTCAAATAAGGACGTTTTGATACAACCTTAAAAAAAAATACGAGCATACACCATTACCAGGTTTACGGTTCGAAGATCCAAACAATCCCGGCATTTTAAAATTTCTTCTTCACTCCTCGAAAAAAAAGGGTGGGGTGGGGTGGAAATCCCATCCACAACCCATTCTCTAGAGGTGCTTCCCAAAACTGTGGTCCGCGTACTATTGATGGTACTCAAGCTCTTTCACAGAAAATATACCTGGACTAACTAAGATTTTGCCCTGACGAAGAAGTAGATTCTGAATCGTGAAACTGGCACGGTATCGCATTTCTTGTCAATTCATGTTCCAACTCTGGCCCTTCTGTACAATGAACCAACCCAATTCTATCTACAGTAATGATTATCAATATTATAGTCAAATTATTTAACTTTGTATATTGCAAGTATGTTTATAGTAGAAAGTAATAACTATAATTTCGACCAGCGAAGTGTTACACTACACTGTTAACAAAAAGAAACCAGAAAAAGCTGTTAATGAACGCAAACAACCATCTGAGTATAATTTACACTTCGAAAGTAAAATATTAACCAGAAATTTGTGATAATTTAATCTTAGAATTAAAAAAAAGACCTTTAAGCATCTATGACTCAGGGTGGAATAGAGTAGAGGAAAGGATGCAGGAAAGAGTAGGACAGGGCCTAAGTTGAAGGTATCATTCCATCATTGCCTGGTGTAACTGAGGTAAAATCTGTCAGAATGGTTAATATGGTCCTTAATATTTCGTACAGTGTACTTGACTTCGTTGAATGGTTGAAAGGTGAAGAAGGGAATGTGTGAACAGAAGTACTGTCGGGAGCAGACTGGCTACGCGGCGACCATAGGGCGGGAAGTGAACATGTGACGTTACCTGGTAACGTTGGTATCTAAACAAGCATAACGTCAGAGTGAATTGTACAGGTTCTGGTGCACAAAGACTTTGCACTGCTTTCCACACAGAAATCCCTTTTACCACAAAGAAATCGCGGAGCTCCCTGGACAATTTGAGACAGTAGTGCAAAATGGCGGAGACGGTATTATTGATTAGTGTTCTGGAATTAGTGGCTTCCTTGATTCGTGGTTAGTGTTTGAATGGAATGGTAAGAACACAGACAGAATTTCTGCACCAATCCAATATCTCAATTAATTTCCACACTAGTGCGTGGTCAACCTCATACACAGGTGCATATGACTAAATATGAATAATGACGTGGTGATCGTTGATGTATGAATGATGATGAATGAACAAGTGATTGTGATTATGTAAAGTTTTAGTGTTAGTGTAAATATTATAGATAATGGACGTTGTCAAAAGTTGATATTGTGATAGTCGGAACAACAATAAGCCCTACTCATAGGAATAGATTCAGGACGCCTTCGGACTCATTGGCTTTAAATGAATAAAATAAAGCACCCTTCCTAATATATCATCTAGTTTTATATTTATGATTCCCGCCACCTGCTGGACGTTCCAACATACCGATTCTCTCGAGTAGGAAGAACTGGGGCACTGGGTATGGTCTCCAAATTCGACCTTCAACATCATCTTACCTATACCTTCAAAGGACAAGGACCCACGAGCTGAGCTAGTTACTTCTGTAATTTGAGTACCATCATTGAGAGCTGTAGGAAGAGAGAGACTTACTAGCGTAAATGGCACAACTCTCACAGATGTCTACAACCATATGCTACATACCTGATCAGTTGTAAATACAAATAACGAACTAAGTAGCTTATAAAAACAAACGAAGTAGACGAACATGTTTAAACTAAACAACTATAAGCCAAGGATCACTGGAAAGATCTTAAGGCTGCTTACAGACAATGACTCCTGAGCACATCCAACACTTTCAATATTCATAATCTAGAGCATACCGCTTGATTCATAGTCTAAATAAGGTATTACCGGTCTCGATACCAAATTTACCAGGCACGCAGTATAAGAGAACTGACGATACAAATGTTTATATATCAAACTCACCATCTTCGAACCAATATGGCACAGTTTTAGTCTTTGGTTTCTCATCTCCATCGCCCTTCTCTACTTGATCAACTATTTTTTCTTTTTGAGCTTCTTCCACTTTCTTGTCTTCGTATTCCTGTTAAAAGATAAACAATTAAATAACAAAGGCAACTTCTCAGTTTTATACATTTATACGGTATCATTATCACAACTGAGAATATGATTTTCATTTCTGCAGTCACACATTTCCTGACTTTTTCTCGTTTCTCTACCATAGGTAGGGACGTGACAGACGTTTTAAAATTTTCCTTTTAAAACTTTATTCTTACGGCTAAATCTAGATGCATAAAGTTTTCGTAAGCTAAGGCTATAATGAAGGAATCTTTTATAACCATCGTGACGATCCCAACAACCACCCAGTTCAACTATTAAAATTTCAATCATCATAGTGAAGCCTCAAGTAGAAGCTTGTATTAAGAAATATTTCAAGACCTGTACAAAAAACATACATACAAACCGCACTGGAACACCAGAATTACTTCTAAACCACCAAGGTTCCTAGCTGGAATAAATATATATAAATGGATCGCACATTCAATCTGTTTCTATTGCTTGTATTAGCATCTATTATTTTAATTTTAAATTAATTCCGACTAAGAATAGGTTCTGATTTAATAACAGGCTGATACATCAAATTTTACGTGTGATGTAAACGAATGAAACAATTTCCAAGGGATAAATTCGGTTCTCTGAAATACTGACTTGATATTCAAACTTTTCAAAAACAATTAACTGTAAACAAAAATTTAAACTGACATAACGAAAACGCTGTCCATTTGAGTGCAAGCGTAAAGTTAAGTCCACCTACGAATACAACATCTAGGCCTAATTTTTTTTCATGGAAAGTAATGATCAATTAAAGCTTCTTCATTTCTCAGCCCTCCATACTCCCTGCCCATATTTATTCTTAATTGATGATACTTCATATTTTCTTGAAATCTTCTACAATGTAAATCTGATATTTTCCAATTAGAATTAGAATTAAAATATATTGTTTCCCTATCACTCAGCTCCTCTTCTTCATAAAACATCTTATTGTACTTTAAATATTTAAATTACCACTACATAAACCACTAGAACATCAATACACTTCACCCTGCCATGTAGAAGTTAAATGTTGTTCCTCAGTACTTCTGTAGTCACCGCTACGCTGAATGTACACGCGCATCCTAGAGGTGTCGGTGTGGAATGGCGTTCGACAGTCAGAACGGCAACGGTTGTTGATTGTCGATGATCGTGTACAATCGTGTCCCCCACATGCTCGATGGGCAAAAGATGTGGTAACACGTTCACAACTTAAAGAACATTCTAAGTTGCAACTTAGGTGGGGGACGAACATTATCGTGTTCAAATAGCATTTCATCCACCCCAATACCGTCCATGAATGGCTGCACAACAGACTGTATTATCATCCTGATGTAAACATTCGCCGTCATAGTGTTCCGGATAACAACGAGAATAGTCCTTTTACCATAGGAAATCTTTTCCCAAAGCATAATGCTTGGGATCAGTCCGGTATGTCAACAACAGATGTTATTTCCAACGAACGTTCACTAGGTCTCCTCCTGACCCGTGTACGTCCATTACTCATACCAAGGCAGAAACGGTTCTTGTCCGTGAAAAGTAACGTATTCTATTCTACCCTCCACTAGGCTCTAGCGCGACACCACTGAGGACGCTTTGGAGCAGACACGGCACCGGACGCCCGGCGTGAAGGACACTAAAACAGCGCATGTGACGTGGGGTTTCACAGCGGTTCGTACTGCAGTTGCAGATGCCTTCTAATCAGCCACGGTTAACCTACCAATCTTCTGGTAGCACGGGGCCATTGTTGCCAACAGTTGTACACCTTAGAGACAACTTGACCCATTATTGCGTAACTCCACAAAATAAGAATCCACCATCTCGAAGATCTTCAAATTGGGCTAATTGATGTACGTCGTCTCCCATGGCGCATACTATGCACTCGTAGCACACGTTACCACAGACCTTCACATTGACAATAACGCTTACAAATAGATGCATACGTGTCCAGTGTTTTTATTATATTAGAGAACGCGGTAATTTATAAATCAGCGAAAAACGTTAGGTACACATCATTTGAAAAATACTGCGTGTCAAAGAAAAGCTGTGAGAAATTGAACATTCCTTCCAAGACTACAACGATTTTCTTGAAAGAATATACAGCTGTGCAATTTAAAATCTCTGATTTATAAGCTCGTTTTAGAAACCGATAACTTCGACCGCTCCAATTATTTAAGCTGTTACATTCCAAACACAACCACATCAGCCGGAATTTGAACTCCGGAGCGTGTAAAAACTCAGACTTATTAACAAAATAAACAAACACATAAAAACAAAGGAAAAAAAAAAGTTAACTTACCTTAAATCGCGATCGCATCGGAGT
>JAGDQP010045008.1:0-15719 GCA_022664845.1 Lepisma saccharinum
AGCCATATTCAATCCACTAGTGGATGAGGCCTCTCCCCGAAGGGAGGAGTTGGTCTACTGCTCCCACGCTGACCAGACGTGTTGGGAGAGGAGAGCCGAAGCTCTCACTGTGATCGCCACTGTATTTAAATCACAGCAGCTCCCCAATTGTCCTCACGATGCTGGGTCAACACCGAAATTTTTCAGCCCCCACCGGGAATTGAACCCGGGACCGCTCGCACTGAAGTCGAGCGCGCTACCGACTAGGCTACGCAGGAGCTCAATATACGATATATATAAACATATACACATGTTTATATATTTACACGCTAGTGACCATAATTTTGAATATATTTGAAGGAAATTTTATTATGTTGTTTCTAGGCTTAATAGCTCGGGTAAGCTCGTTAATTGGCAAAATCGGCCCAAGGGGGTGGTCGGGGAAGGGGGTTGAAATTTTGAAAATATATATTTATATAATTACACACTAGCGGCCATAATTTTGAAGATATTTGAACCAAATTTTGTTATGTTATTTCTAGTCTAAATAGCCCAGCCAAGTTCGTTAATAAGCAAAATCGGCCCAAGGCGGGTGGAGGGGTTAAAATTTTGAAAAAAATATATATCAGCCCCTATGGAGTTTATAGGGAAACTTTGTCTGCATAAATTATGGTATTCCCTAAGAAGTTTATGGTGACACCAACGATTCAGATATGAGTAAGGGTGGGGGTGGAAATTCGGTATTTCTAAAACCATGTCTTGTGGGGTAACGTTGAAAAGCTCTTGATGATTAATCTATAAATCAATAATTAATTTCTCGATAGCGCTCATATTTCGTTAGGGGTGGCGGATTTCATTGGGCCTGTTAATTTTAATTGGAATATCACTGCATACAGTTCTAATAACAAAAAGTTTGCACGGTAATTAGTTAACCTATTAGGGTAATTAGTTACTGTATTTATAATTTTATGATGAAAATAAAATGATAAAAGTATCTTTACTTAAAGTGTTTTTATTCTGCACTTACCCCAATAAATTCAATGAAAAACACCTCGAAATCTACCTCAGCCTATAGGCCTGCCGAAAGGATTTTTTTTTTCGTCCTCCGTGCATAGAAAAATGTCATTAATTCTAATTCAACGTATATATTCGTTATATAAAAATTTATGAGTTTCTGTCCGTTGAAGTTTGATTTGGTTGAACCGAATTAAATGCATTCTAATGCTTAAAAGAAACAAGTTCGTGTGTACGACTTGGATGTTTCATTTATTGAGAGTAGTGTTCCACTACCATCTGATAGGGGAAAGAAAATAAACAGAAATATTATTATCAAAATAAGAATGAATAAACGGGTGCTTTCCACTTACGGAATCAATAATTCCTTATGTGTAATGCAACCGTCTGTTTATTCTTATTTCCATACTGTTTGTGTTCTTTATGTGAACATACAATTGTAAATTAGCAGATTTTTAATAAATGAAGCAAAAAGAATACAAATTTAAAAAAAATACAAAACAATAATATTCACTTTATATGTCAAAAGCATATTGTAAAATACAACATTTGCGCATGTGTAACAGAAAAAAAAGTCGTCCTTAGGAGTCGAACCCCGGACCTTTCGCATCGTAAGCTAACGCTCTACTTCTTTCTCCGCCAGAGCTCGGTGAACGAATGTTTAGAGTAATGCTTCTAGTACTCTTCAGATCCCGCTCATTAATTACCATTTTCTCCTTTCCTACTGAACAGCAGCTTCTAGAAAATAAATGTTGTAGGGTTTTTGTTAGATAGTCTATCAATATACAAAGTTTTTGACATCTTAATGTTTGGATGTCAGTGATTGGTGGTGCTGCTCACTGACCCAATAAGAAAACTGACTGTTCTGCCATCTGGTGATGACTTAAAAAGATACGACTATTTTTTGGTTATCGCTCTCACCACTTTGTAACCTGACTTTTCCTCGTACAACTTTGTTACTATTCTATATCTTTCGTAGTACACTCACCTAAGGACAAGGTTTCTTTCCTTAGTTAAGACTGCTGTGGTAGCTAACTTTTATGCAATTTACAGCGGAACTTGCTACTGTCATAAAATACCATCCTAACTAAATGAAACAGAAACCACACAGATATATTTCAGTCATTTTACCTCTTGTCTAAAGTTAACATTAGGCGGCAGTATATTAGGTCTTGTCTCAAGGTTATTTTATATTATTTTATCACTAGATGGCAGCACTATGTGTTTTCTTATATGCAGTTAAGAACAGTATGGTAACTGTCAGAAGTAATGGGGCGGAATGAACTTGATTTTTCAGTTGATGCAGAGTTTTCGATAGTTAAGTATAATTGCAAACTCATATTGAGATAAACTCCGTAACTATTTCACTTATGTTTGTTTTGCATTCTAGTGATGATCTTGAGACGTCTGGGCTTGCAGATACTTCAGCCGGGGCTCCTAGTATGACCAGTACGCCGCATTCTAAGAATTCGTACAGAGCTAGAGACATCAGGATGGAATTCGACGTCGAAAATCTTAGAAAAGAGATGGACGATTTTAAGCGAATTATAATCGCTCTATTTGCTGAAAAGTTTCCTCGACATGTGAAAGGTACTTTCATTCTTTCTTTCTTTTTCACGTTGTTCTTGAGTTTATTCTTAAAATTAGAAGTAGTACTTGGTCCCCGTGATCTAGCGGTTACGGCCGCTGACTTAAGAAAAACCCTGGCGAGAGTTCAGAGCCCGGTCAAGCCGTTCAACTTGACTGACATTTTCTAGAGGTTTCCCTCGGCTTGGTACTTAAAATTTAAGTCATTTCCGTTCCCTTCCTCATTCCTTCTTTAGAGCAGTATTTAGAAGAAAACGGCGTGAAAGATACTTAAAAATAACTGACAGATTATATCTTGGAAAGCGGTCCAAACAGTACTTAAGAATATCTATTAAATAAACCAAAGCGCACAATTTGATTATAACAGAGCTCCCACCGAATCGCTATTTAACTCAATCAAAATCGCTTTTATAAGTCGAAACAAGTCAAATTTAAGTTTATGAGGTTGCTTTAATTTCAGTTCATCCGTACTGGTCTATATCATGGTCGCGGATGTTTGTTTTGTCTTGCTTTTCTGGAGTCACGGTGTCTCAGTTGGTAGAAAGTTCAACTCTGGTGCTAGGGTTCGTCGGATCGATCCCTGTTCATGCCATGTGGGTTTTGTGGTAGTCAAACGCCGTGTGCGTGGGTTTTCTCGGGGTGCTTCCGTTTCCTCCTACTTTCTTCATTCCACCAATTCATCCCATCATTATGCATACAGCCTGAGCCATAGTTGCCTAAAGGCCTTAAAATAAATTGAAATTCAATTCTTGTTTTCCTAAAAGTATACGCAAAATAAAGAAACTCCATTTTTGTTTTCCCGAAAAATAAAAATCTGTGAGGAGGCTTTGAAAATAGTTACCAAGATAATTTACTGGCACCAAATATAAAGATGAATGTTCTTTTGAAAAATCAAATTCTCAGCGACTACTTTACGAATTTGCATGCAATGTAAAGCATAATATTTGTCTCATGTTATATTTTATCGTGTGTAGAAATTATTACTGTGAGTGGCTACTTCCCCAAGGAATTTATTGTTTCCAAATTTAATCCGAAATTTCCAATTTTTTTAACAATTTTTTATATCCGGTACTGTTAGTCATATTGAGATGCTGTTTTTCCATATGATAGGTATTACCGAGTTCCATAAGGTTCTTATTTTAGTTTTTAGGTAAAATGAGTAACTTCGGCCCTGTGGGGCTCTGAATTGTTGAAAAACTGCCGAAGGGCCATTTTTGGACGCCATTTTCTAGAATTCTAGATTTTTTTTGCAGTAGAAACAAAAAAAAACGAAATTTAATGCTCCTTTTCCGGTCCTTCGGCCAGTCTCCAGATATGCTGTTCCCCCGCCCTGTAAAAATGTGTAAGGGTCTCTTATTTATTGAGTATTTATGGAACTAGTTTTGTCATTTATAATTGAGTTTCTCATCTATAGATAATGTGTAAAGGTTTTAGTGATTTTTGTTAGTGAATTGAAAAATTAAATACATCCTATATACATATAAGTACTTTAATTCAACTTCTATTGAAGATAGAACTTTGAAACAAAAATGTACATACAAAAGTGGATATGTAGAATCACGTGATGATGTTGCTGAAAGCAGAGGTATCCCGGGAATATCTCTACAGGGGGGGCAACTTCAAAATTTTAAATGGAAACAGGAATTGATTGTGCTCCCTTTGCAACAAACGTGAAATTTTGAACAACTTTTAAAGGAAACACTTTTTGATATCGTTTGGCAGGCATAAGAGCTAATTTGGTAGGTAAATTGGTTACAAGATCTAGCTGGGAATGCGTCTTGGAGCCCGTTCGTTAACTTTTTGTCTAACACTGCCGTAAAAATATCTGAAAATGCAGCTTCTTGGCGTACTCACTCACGACTTAGATACATCCAAAGATACCACCGATAAATCAGAATTTCGCTGCAGAATGTGTCATTTAGCTAATGAAAATAATGTGAAAAGTCAGTGTCTGAAGCTCATGGTTTATGATCTTTACATTAAAGAAATACTTTTTTCTATCCACAACAAATAACTGTTATGGGTTTGGCGTAATTTCTCCTACATTAACATCAGCTTCATGACTTAAGTTGGTGTAAAGCAACGCTTTCTAACGTTAAACGGTAGCACTACCTGCTTATATGTCTAACGTATTTTCTTCCGATGCGCGAAATTCCAATGCTGTTCCTACAGATTTCAAGCCTAGAGAGTTCAAACTTTCATCTCTGAAAGTTTGTAAGCATTTCAAGAGTTCTTTCTGACGAGATGGCAGCTGAGACGTGCGATTATCGTCGACCGACACATAACAATCAACAACAATCCATCCTTTGTACCAATGAGTCTTCAGCTGTTGTCTTGAGATGAGCTATTGGTTCAAACTATGTTCAATCTTCAGATAAGGTAGACAAGGTAAACGTTGTTATTGAAACATAGTTTAATTGAGTACGGTTTACATAGACACCATGAAGAAACAAAGTTTTATACAGTTCACTAGGATTCATTAACTATAGAAGATAAAGGTAGTGAAAATAGTACTTGGATTATAGAATATTAACAAGAAAGGGTCACGGTTCTTAAACACACAAATCCTATTCACTCCGGAACCTCGAATGTCACAAAAATGTATATAAAGGCAGTAGTGCTGAGGTTTGAATGGAATATCTTGAAAACAGGAAAAGTAATCAAAATAAAACTAGCACAACGTATAACTGACCACAAGTAGTAACAAAAACGATAAGCAGTGTTGCCAACGCAGAACAGAGCTACAATTTTTTAAATAGCATTATATACCAATTAATGCACAGTGGAAAAGTACTGGCAATAGAAAAGAAAATAGTACAAGTTAGTTAGTGTTGCAAACTATGGAAGATATATGAGCTGAAAGTTGTCGCTTTAGAAAATATATATGGAGACACAGGCCAATATGCTGGTATCTGGCATAACAGTAAAAACGCTAATCAGCACGTATACTAACTACGGTAACACGCACACAAGGGAACAGGAACAGTCTAACCAGCATGGTCATAACAACTATATCTTTGCTCGCATGAAATAGTGGTGCAAATGGATGTATTGCATGTTGTAACTTTGTTCTGCGTTGGCAACACTGCTTATCGTTTTTTGTTACTACTTGTGGTCAGTTATATGTTGTGCTAGTTTTATTTTGATTACTTTTCCCGTTTTCAAGATATTCCATTCAAACCTCACCACTACTGTCTTTATATACATTTTTGTGACATTCGAAGTTCCGGAACTCCTACCTCCCCTCCCCCTGGACCATGGTACCTTAATTTTTTTGTAATCTACATATCTCGCTTGCGATGTATTAGGTGTGAACAGGATTTGTGTGTTTGAGAACTGTGACCCTTCCTTGTAAGATCCATATATGAACTTCACAAACAAGAGAAAAGCGGCAACGTTTCGTAAAAACGTTTTCAGATGGTAGAAAAAATGGACAGAGCGAACTGGTACGGGACTAGTGCTAAGGAGACGTCATATTGCCAACTATATATACGAGGAATAAGTCATAAGTCGTGGCAACTTTTTTTTCTCTCGCGAACAACAATGTGAAAAATTTAAGAAATACGATTGCTGTATGGCATGTACTTTCGAATGAAAGCACCAGATGGTGTATGTGAACACACCCCGAATTTAAACTGTTGAGCTACAGTGGTTATGAATGGAGGTCACGAAGAGTGAACAATGTACGCATGTGAAAATAGCGTTTCTCCGCCGCAGGAATGAAAGAGTGTGCCACACACAACT
The DNA here is from genome assembly GCA_022664845.1 of Lepisma saccharinum. Taxonomy (NCBI): domain Eukaryota; kingdom Metazoa; phylum Arthropoda; class Insecta; order Zygentoma; family Lepismatidae; genus Lepisma; species Lepisma saccharinum. Next base: position 6,325 of record JAGDQP010045008.1, read on the forward strand.
ACAGGAAGCACTGGGTGCGCGTGCCCTGTCGAACAATGGACAGAGGGCGTCAAATGGGGCAGAATGTCGGCTACCGATCTGCCGCACAGTGGACGTCCTGTGCCGATGAACTTTAAGACTACTTCGAAGGCTGCTCAGCATCGTGAATTTCCTGGGAGACACGTCCTGTCACCGATTTGCAACCCCTTTGTAAATAGTGTTATGTAACTTTTGCTCATGCTATATTAAACCAATATTGTCCGGTTGTCTGTGTTGTGTTTCTACCCTATGAAGGAATGCTACATCTAGTCTTCCGTTGGTAGCACCACTCGGCAGTACATGCCGTATACTTTCGATCGTATATCTTAGATTTTTGTGTTGTCCCTTGTTCGCGAGGAAAAACAAAAACAAAAAACAAACCAGTTGCTATCGCTCGTATACAGTAAATTTAAAGGGATTAAGAGTATCATTGAATTCTAAATTCTAACATTCAGCCTTGAATATTCAAAACTGTCAGGAGCTCTGATGAAAGGTAATAACTAAAAAAAACGATAAGAGCTGATTAGAAATATCTTTCCATGCCGTACATAAACATTCTAAATAAGAGTTGTGACCAAAGATGTAGTTTCTTTGCTACATCTTTTCTTTGCTCTTAAGAAAATTAAAATAATGTACACTGTTTGAATTAGGTTTGATAAGAAAGAAATCAATTGATAGAGAGGTATGTCTTATTATTTTGTTTAGTCATTTATGCAACCTATTACTTGTTAGGTCATATTTCGTACATTGGAAGAAAATATGGTTGGGATCCTTGAAGGTGTTGTCATAGTGATAATACAGTTGTGTACCCACAACTTTTATTTTATGAGGGTGAGCATTTGTTGTTGTATGACGGGATTAACAGAATGATAACTTGGCAAGATGTTTAAATATTTGAGAACCATGGTTTACGTAGTTCAACATCTAAATGTGATTGGGGGTTGAAATGTGGAGATAAGTGTACCCAATTTAACCATTCAGATTTTCTTTTCTTTTTCACTTTGTATACGAGGTCCATCCAGTGAATTTTCGTGTCAATAATGTCAGGAAGTTCAGTAGCGGACCGAGAAAATGCATCACATATATTGTTCGAAATGGAGTAATTGGACTCAGGTGATCAATCCGTGTCGATTTTTTTCCTTCATTGTTGAAATTGCTTGATCGTTGTTGTGATTATCGACAATGGAGCTCTTTCAACAATGAACAAATAAGGGTAAAACTCTTGAATTAGTTATGAACTTGCTGCTCTAAAAGTTTGAACTATCTAGGGTTGAATTGCAGTTTCGTGCAACGACAAAAATACATTACAGACATACGGAACTAGTGCTGCCATCTATCGTTAAAGATTACTACTGTACAGTAACCTTAACTTGGTGTCTTTTATACTGCATATTTCTCTTGCTACTTCTTACGACTGAATTTTGTTTATTCGTTTAGATAATGATGAAAGAAAATGGGGTTTTCTATAACCTCTGTCTGGAAAGCTCCGGGACTAACTTCGGAATTCTTTACCTGTGATAGTCAAACACAATAAATTGATGCTTTTCAGTCATCTGATGCCTGTTCTGAATACACTTGACCTTGGAACTGTTTACGTGTAAACTCACTAGGTGGTAGAGCTGTCGTTAGTAACCCACTGTTTGGCTTATTGGCGCATTTAGTTGAATTTACACGAGTTAAGTGATGGACGCGTATTCCGAGCAGAGAGTTAACATTTAGTTGTGCGTTAAGCTAGGGAAACGCCCTAGTTAAACATGGAATATGGTGACGACGCATTATCGATAAGCCGTGTCTTGGAATGGCACAAAAGGCTTAAGAAGAGAAAAGCGGAAACCTTCGGAAACAAAGACAATGTTGATCGCTTTTGTTTTTATGCTAGAGGTTTAGTGCGCCTTGAATATCTACCTGAAGGACAAAAAATAAACAAAAGGTTTTGCAGTAACGTTTTGAAACGTTTGCATAAAGCAATTCGTCGGCGTCATCCTGATTTGTGAGGGAATCGGGGCAGTGGTTCTTGTTGCATGACAATGCAAGGCCCATACTGCTGTAACAGTTCAGGAATATCTGGCCAAACATGGTAGCACTGCTCTAGCAATTCCCAAAGACCTGTCACGGTGTAATTTTGTTTTGCTTTCCCGTGCCAAAGTGCCGTTGAAAAATAAGCGTCATGAAGATATTACAGTAATCCAAATAGTGGAGTCATTTTATGAAAATTAGTTAAAAAAAAATTCTTAAAAGCACGAAACATACTTGATCATCTAAGTAGCATACCAAAAGCCCCCCAAAATCAAACTTGTGCTACGGTCGGCATATTGAAGAATGGCGGCCATTCTTTTTTCTTTCAATTTTCGTCGAAACTGAGCATCATATCCAAAATATTACAAATGAAGTTTCTTCAGCATGAAATTACGAGTCTTTTTTCCAATTACCCTTCTTTTTATTTGACCAATCCTAAAGCTACAAAATATTATCAAACGAAAACGACTTTCTTTCTTTCTTTTTCATCTTTAAATCAAATTTGTAAAAGCATGGGATTTAGTATATAGAAAGCAGTAGGCCACCGAAGTGACATATGAAAAGTCTACTGAAATGGCATCCTATATTCATCACCTAAACAAAATGAAGGTAGAAATTCATGCCAACATCATAAACTGCTTGCAAACGTTTTTCCTAAAATGATTACAAAATTCTTCTCTGAAAAAGTAACATTAATGATAAGTTCAGTACAGAAGATGTAGACACTAAGAATTAAGTATCATAAAATTGCAATTAATCCTCACTTAATTTTAATCTGTTTGAAAAAAAATACCAAAAGGTTACGATAGTTGTTAAATATTACTGAAAGCTTTTATGTAACTGTCCATATTCTAAATTTAAGATATATTTATTTATAAAGCTATTAGGACAGAGACATGAGAAATTTTTGCATACACCTGCCGCATGATAATTGGTAACATACCTATTCCTGTATTCAGGTGAAGTGTAAAGGCTTCTGGTTCTTCAGTTCTAATAAAGTCCATAATGAGGTTAACCATTTTGATATATTGTGTCCACAATTTGGCTGTCCTACTAGTTTCTTCTTCTTCTATGCAGGCAGCTAAAATATCTGACACTGTGCTTTTTCCTGCTTTTAATGTCATCATATCCTCTAAAGATAATTAATTTCGTAACAGCTTTCCACTGTCTTACGCAAAAAAAACCTCAGTTTTCTGAGCAGAAAATGTTGCGGGTAGAAACTTGAACAGAGCACTTACTTACTTACTTACTGTATGCCTTACGGAACTCGTAAGTTCATCGCCATCGGGTTCTATTCTGGACAAGATCAAGCCAGTTTTCATCACAAACACCTACTTCTCGGTCTCTCCTAATATTGTCCTCGCAACGGTCTCGGTCTTTCCAACAGTTTCTTTCCCAGCAGCTTTCCAACCAAGATGGTCTCTTCGTTTTTCTCCCATCCAAGCTACATGGCCTGCCCATCTTAGTCGTCGCGATTTCATTATTCTTAGAACATCGGGTAAGTTGTACAGTTCGTGAAGTTCTTCATTATGAAGTTTCCTCCATTCGTCAGTCATCTCATCCCGTTTCGGCCCGTATAGCTGTCTCAACACCTTATTTTCAAACACTCATAACTTATGTTCATATGCTAGGGTCGTACTTCAACTTTCGTAACTGTAAAGTATTATCGGCAGAATAATCGTTCTGTATATTTTCATTTTCAACTTCCTTGATGAACAGAGCATTAGTGTGAGGAAATAGGACTGGTCAACTGACAAGAAATCATAATTTTATGCTGAACAATTAAAAAAAAAAAACCTTTTCGATGTTTCGCTTAGTTTTCGCGAAAATTGGAACAATGGATTTTGACCACCATTTTCCAAGATGGCGGCCTTAGCACAATATTTGAATACTTGTATTATCTTACTTGGGTGGCCAAGTATTATATGTATACCAAGTTTCATGTTTTCAAGAATTTTTTAAAACTATTCACAACATTTGGGCTTAAAATGACTACACTTAAACGGCTGTGCCAGATGTGCTGAGAATCATCCCGGGTGAACTTTCTCTGTTTGCTACCAGGACCTCAAGAGATGATGGCAGCTGTGCATAGATATCTGAAGGGGCTACTTTGACAAGACCTAGGACCATTGATTGGTAAGTGAAATAAATTATTTTTTACGAGCTTAATCCCTGAACTTTTCAGACAGAGATTATTTAAATGTAAAGATGGTGACTATGAGTAATATTCGTTGAGAAAAAACAGTTGAAATTTCACCACTATCTATAGTAGGATGCATTATTAGGTAGATACATGCATGTACAGTTCACTGGTGGGTATGTCAGTATCTGTTCAACAAGCCTACATTAGAACAAACAACTGTCATGAACTGAAGTAAGGGTTCTAAAATAGACATTACGTAATGTTGATATTTAATTTAGAAGGAAGGTGACCAAATGATACTTCAAAAATTCTCAGTGACCTTCTGGAACCTTGGTCACACATGGAATGTTCGAGAATAAGGTGATGTTGTTTGTATGATCAAAATTCGAAGGTGTGATCTACTTGGAATTAGTTCCAGATGGTTACACCATCAACACCGACCTCTACTCGCAACAACTCGATCGAATGTATGAAGCTCTGGTCCGAAAGTACGCGGCTTTGGCAACAGAACAGTGTTGACTGCTGGTGTGATCCGCCAAAAAATCCGAGAACTGGAGGGAATCGAACTTCTCCTCCCATCCAGATTTTTCCCCAGACTTTGTAGCGAGCGACTACTATTCATTCCGGTCGATGGCGCACCTTCTCTGTGGCAGAAGCTTATGAAACTTAAACCAGGTCAAAACCGGTGGCCGCGAGTTCTTAGTCTCGAAGTCCGCTGAGGAGTAACGGACCGGAATCGAAAATTTGGCTGAAAGATTACTAAATGCATAGAACATATGGATTGTACTTTAAAGATTTGTTTCTGTTTTTTGATGTGAACACTTTGATTTTTATTCGTCAAGAGATCGCGAACTTTAATAACACTCTAGTAACTTAGTAAATAAAGAAAAAAAATCCCACATCACAGCGTAGTTTCTAGCCACTTGATATGTGAAGTTTACTTTGAACGAACTTTGCTCCCTGTAATTGTACTCAAGGAATGAATGACCCCTCGTGTATTCGTTATGAACCAAAGAATAAAATGGGGTGAGATTGTAGAAGGGTAGGGCCAAAAAAAAAGAGAGAAAAACCAACGAAAGAAAATATATGTAATAAAAATTTCCTTTCAGGCTTCAGCAGCAAGTGTTGTGAAGATTTATGTTCGTCTGTCGACAGCTTTCAACTCAGGAACTATTAGAGCTAGGAAAGGTATCGTCGAGACTAGCCCAAACCCGTATAGATAATTTATATTTCAGGGGCGGTGCTAGAGATAGGGGGGCAATTTATATCTATGGAACTACGTGGGCTAGGAAGGTAGTTGAGGTGTAGTAGGAAAGGTCTTGGCAAGACAAGTTCAAACCCGTATCGTTCATCTAGATCGCAGGGGCCCGTGCCAGATTGGCTGTGGTTGAGGTATCTCTGGATAGGGGCAATTTTAAACTCAGGAACTGCTAGGGCAGTGGTTGAGGTGTTGCTGGAAAGGTCTCGTTGAGATGAGTCAAATGTGTATAGAAGAGTTGCAGGGGCGGCGTCAGAGTTACGGAGGCAATTTATATCTTTGGAACGTAGTTGAGGTGGCGTTAGAAAAGTCTCGAAGCAATTTTTCCAACGGAACATAGGTCATCCAAATAGGACGTTGAAGCCTGGCAGTAGCTAATATGCACAGTGCCCACTTGTTCAGTTTTTTATCCCTTTCATAACCCTCACAGCCTTTTGCAAATATTTTCATTATATTAATAAAAAAATCCTTGTCTTAGAGGTACTGGTACATAATTTCGCCATGTTTTAGAATTTTCCAGTCAATAGTTGGACAAATATTGCTAAACATGCCAAACATCGTTTTGGCAGCCATTTTGAGAAATGCACATTTCAGGACCTATTTGTCATACAGAAGTAGTGATGCCTCAATGGACTCGTTTCATTGCCGACACGGGGTATTTTCTTCCTCTTTTATGGTTTCAAGAAATTTGCGGCCAAAGGAAAGTTTGTGCTCCATCCTCCCCCCTTGAGGACTTATTACTCGTGCAATACGTGTAGCCTGTGATCCTCTACAATATTCCCCAGTTTGATTAATGTTTGTTGAAGGGCTAATGTTTGCCGATATTTCAAAGATGGAAATTTGAAAAAGCCAAAATTTCCCATATTTGCAACGATATGTTGTATATAATTAATTTCCGATATGTTACGATATTTACCGTAGCAAAAATGTTGTCGATATCTTGTAGCGTTCCTGTCCAAAATTCTTATTACGAAACCGTTTGCGTTATAGTCCACAAAGAGTTTTGTTATTTTTTCAACTAATTTCAGTTTTCTTTCTTGGTGGGAGCTCAAACGATTTACATACTTATAGTCTTTGAAAAGTACACTCATTGTTTTCTGATATTTGCTCTAAAAATCTATTTTCTTACGCTGTGACCATATATTTCACTTCAGATCATGGTAAATTGGACGTGGAAGCTATTCTGAAGACTATACAGGAAAATACTCTGTATGTACATACTGTTGACCATTCAACTCAAACTCCGCCACTGCCTGATCTTCAGTTTCTAGTCTGTCCATCATCAGCGCCACCTATACCACCACCTCTACCAGAAACTCTACTTCCTCCACTTCCGCTTGGAGGTGGTCAAGCACCGAAGACTTCTGTTCAGTATCGTGCAGTGTTGCGGCCACAACAGTCGATGATGCAAAGACCGACGATCATGATGGACGTCCTTAAAGATGTGGAACATGTGAAGTTACGACATGTCGAGTTGCCACGGTAAATTACGCTTCTGTAATTTCCTGTTTCATATTCGTCTTTGCTTCGGTGTATACCTGTCGAAGCGGTCAATCATCATCACACTTGAGGTCGAAAGTTAGTGTGTGATGAATTATTATAAAAATGTATTAAATACCTAACTCTAAGATGTTAAAATGTTCTGCAATAGTAATAGCTGCAGGTAGGTTTCTTTCTATTGAAAATCATTCAAATACATTTTCTTGCTGTTACGATGATACTAGTAAGAAATGATTCAATGTAAACACCAGTAAACTACTAAACATAAACGTGAAGATAAATTTTCACAGGCTCTCGAACAGAAAAATATCGCTTATTTGCGCGGCGCACATGGTGTTTTGGCGGCCAATCAACGCGGCATTGGCCGCCAATTGTTCTCCGAGAAGTTGGCCATGGCCAAGAGATTGCGGGCTCGCTTTCTGTGTGCGTAGTCATGGGTTCATTTCCCGCTGGGGTCTAAAGAACATGTGATTCGTAGCCTACTTTACCAAAAACTTTAGATCCTGTCTTTACATGATCAGCAGCTACCTTAGGACGTTCGTAACAAGTCAGTTAATCGAGTTTCCCGCTGCTAAGCGCTTACTCCGCTTTCTGTGCAGTTTCATTCCACGAAAATCAGGCTTTTTATGACGAAGTTACTATAATAGGTGGATATCAGGGTTAAGAAAACAGTTTTTTTTGTTTAAACTAGGTACTTAGCAGGGAGAGTAAATGTATACTCTGATAATTGCCATTAATTGTTGCATTTGTTCTACATGCGGACAACAATATTTTAATCTGTACTTATTCAATCACAACTCGAGTAAATATTAATTTTGTCAGAATTTGATGATGGATTAACATAGCTTTTCTGTACTTTTATAGTATGAATCAGATCAATTTTGCATTTCAGTTATCCGTATAATCACAAAGGAGCCCCTTGACCCCTTACCTCAGCCTAGTTACGCCCCTGCTTCTATTGTTCCTTGTTCACATCGAATTAAAGTTATATTATAAAAATGAGCTTGACCTGCTAAATAAAAACAATCGCGAAGGCTTGATAGCACCTCAGATACATAAGCATTCATTTTAAATAAAATAGGTTGGCAATACTGACAATTGGGGCGCTTAGGGGCGAGAACAACCACTATGTTTTTCTATTGTGTGGAATAATGTTTATGATTATTTTAGTGCAGATAGCATTACGGAACGGAAGTAATTTTGAAAAATTATTTTAAAAAATCATTTAGCAACACTGACGACTAATGTACTTGAAGACAGAGACACCCACAAGTTTTTATCTTATGTTATGAAGTTTTGATGCAGATATGTCTAACGGAATGAAAGAATTAAGAAAATCAGTTTAAAAAATGGAGTGGCGACACAACCACTGTACCGGCGACTGAGAGCTAGTCCAGCGAAGATTATCCCACAACACCTCATGTACCTATATCTATACCTTGTGCTTCCTGAGATTTAATTTCTGGAGACGGACAGACGGACGTAAGTACTGAGCGTAACTTTTTTAGCTTCGCTCCCAAGGGCTGTTCGATTTGTGTTGTTTCCAGAGAGGTGGAAGCTTTCCCTTACACGTTGAATGAACTATTTTGCGTCTATGCATATCTCACAGGTTGGGAGTATATTTCGAGAAACAGGGCCAGTAAAGACTTTTACAGAGTGTGGGTGAATCCCAGCCTTCCCCGGCTATAAATCGAACTCTGTCTGAAGGTAACTGTCGAAATGTAAGTTATAACCAATTATTTTTATTTATCTTGTTGTTAGTTTTCGATACTTCTTAAGAACACCCTTTATTAATGCGCGGAATGTTTCGTTGATTCCCTTCTTGTCTTGTTTTGTATGGTCTCTGCCACTTAATTTTATTCATTGCTTTTAGGCATCTTTGGCTCAAGCTGGGATAGTGAAGTGGAAAGCACAGCCTAAGTTGAAGGTCCCATCTCGGCATTTGCCTGATGTGAGTGAGAAAAAGCTCTAGGAAATACTAATTGTATCGGGCAGGATATTTTCCCAATTGTATCGAACCTGGGACCTCCAAAATGCGAAGACAACGTTCTACCGACTGATGCACGGCACTTGGCCTAAGAAAATCGAATTAAAGTTAAATTAGACATAGTCTAAAGAAAATTAATACAACAGCACCCTCCCAAAGTTTTAATTGATTCTATTGTTGTTTCTTGTAGCATCTCTGTCACTATCGCTAATTACGTATTAAGCACATAAAATTAAATTCAATGAGTAATCAATGAACTAAATGTATAGAAAAATAATGTCCTGAAGAATTACTTGAAAAAGTTTATTTTCGATTGCCAATCAGGCAATTGTAGTCCAATTCCGTCACATGTCTGAGTCTGCAGATCAGTTGTTCTCAAACTGTGGTCTGGAGTAAAGATGATTTTGCTTGTCACTTGAGCTTGTTAATTTGTTCTTTTTTTGGTGTTAAAAAGTTCTGGAAAACACAGATTT
>JAGDQP010045009.1:0-15718 GCA_022664845.1 Lepisma saccharinum
TTCTGGCTTTCAGTGTCAAATATCGCTGAATTACACTTTGCGTTCCATTTATGCAATAATTTCTCCCCAATTACAACAAGTGCACTAATGAATAAACCAAAAATTAGCACCCAAAATATAGGTAAAACATGTTCGATGCCTAATACAATGCTATCTTTATGATTCTCATGTCCATTCTTGTAACAAGTCTTGTATTTTACTGCCTCTCTAATCCACTTCATTATCAGTCCTGATTCAACTATTCGTATTACAAGTTCATTTATTCTCTCTGTATAAGGGGAATTCTTAGGCAGTGGTATCACTGCGTTATTCGTTGATACACTTTGCTTAATAATGTAAACCAGTGACTCGCCCGTTGCTCCCACAAGAACATTTGAGGCGTAATATTCAGCAATTTTCTTTACACCAATGAAAGCAGCGTCACGCTCTGTAACAATTCTCTGTAATATTCGCAAGGCTTGCAGACCATAAACAATTGTCAATTTCTTATATATTTTGTTCACTGCCGAGTTACTTGAATATTTCATTAGCAGTGCCTGATCAACTGTAGTTCCGATCAACAAATCGGAATTTGCAACATCTTGCAAAGTTTCTAAACTCGGTTCTTTCATTGGATATGTCAGAATTCTTATAATTTGACCTTGGTATATGGAACAAATTATTAGGCTGAAGAAGCTGAAAGTCGAAAAGAGAAACCGCTTTACATGATTCTTAGGCTTTGGAACAGATACTTGCAAAAATATTTGCCAGGTGGTCACTAAACTCTTCACGAATGATTCCAGTGTACTGCAGAGGTAGTACGACCAAGAGAACATTATGATTGTTGTGAAAATTAGTATCCAGCACTCAGCCGTTACAACTAGAATAAAATTCATCCACTGAGGATAAAATTTTGTTCTTGGAACAGTTATTGCGCTTACGTCAAATGTTAATGGATGAGTTATGTCCAGATCTTTGTACAAATCTAGTGAAAGTAGGTACGAATTAGAACTTATGTCTGAACGTTTACGTGCAAGGTCACCTATAACGCCAGTCCATGTTCCATTCAATAATTTCGCGCCCATGTGGTTTCTCGGATGTTCATATCTGTGGATTGGAGTGAAGTTCATCTTCTGGAAAATTGTTTCGAATGCTTTTGCCGTGGAGCCATGATATTCAATATGTCCTTGCTGATTCTTTAGTACAATGCTGCATGTTATCACAAAGGCACGAGAGACAATTAAAGAATATTTGTTCATATTTTGAAGTTTAGGATGAAACGTTCTTGCATTAACACCATTGAATGGAATCGAGATTAAAGCTAATTTATTATGACTTTCACTTAAGGATGTCAAAAACGGATGGTAGGAATATAACTTTGGTCTGCAATCTCGCGTATTTTCTGACTCTCCTCGAGCACCAATACAAGCAACAGTGACAAATATACGAAAAGCTTTCCAATTCCAGCATTTGAGGAATATGATTTCAACAGAATCGTCTTGCATATCATTGGTAGGGATAACAATAAGAAATGATGCAATCCGTATCCATTCTCGAAACTTCATCTCATTGTCAAATAATTCAGTTGCTTCTTGGACACTATTCGCCAGTAGTAAGAAATTGTTCGAACTTTTATATGATAGGTGACTTATCATAGCTGTATGATTATTTTTGTCCGTTGTAAATGCTGATAGTAATGTTGGCACTTTTATTGCCGACAATAGCTTTAAGATTTTTGTTAAATATATAAGGGAAACACTCCTAAATAGTACATCTACATATTTATCTGTTGGTACAAACTTTGATATAATTCTTGACAATTCTTCAATATTGTCCTCTTCGAGATAAAGATCTTTTTCGTGTTCTCCTTTATATGAAAATAAAGATGACGAATGCTTGAAAGTCAATACGAATCCAAACAAGTACCATGTTGAAGAAAACATAGCAATTTCTCAATCCAAACTATTAAATGCGTAGGTAGACCTTTTCAGAAACTGAAAGAAAATAAGATTAGTAATCAGAAAAGTTTCATTTTTTATAGTTTAATAACAATATACCTTAAATCGAATATTTACGGTATTAGGGTATAATAGTATAGTGTCCAGTGTTCCTTTCCGGACCACGAAACTTCCCCCTCCCCTATAGTTTATGTGATTATCATTTTTTGCGTTCTTTTGGTATCTTTGGCTTAAGCCACGTTTGCTATAATGTCAAGTGTAATGCGTGAATGTATTATATGTACACAAATACATATGTGCACTATAATGGACATAGTATATGTACATTAGTTGAAATACACAGGAAACATAGAACTCAAATGTGATTTCATACTAGTATGTTTCCTTTTTAACTCTTGTTATTATTTCACAGAATTATACTGAGTATTCAATAACCGTACTGTCTTAGCGTCCTGTTTCAGTTTATTTACAGTCTTTAATCATTTATAGCTCGACCCTGGATAAGCAAAGGAAGAAGAATTCGACCGGGGTCGAAGTTGAAGATAGCATCCCGGAATTTGCCAGTTAAGATGGACGGTCGCTAGTTACGAATCCCAGGAGCTTCTGAATTCGAAGCGATGGTGATAATGGATGACATTCCAGAGTCTTACCTCAGGGTTATTGCAAGTTATCTTGTTTCTGTGCGTGTGGTCACCCGTTCAATTCCCGCTGGGTCCATTGAGCGGAGTGGTTCGGAACTACGATATCAAAGACTGTAGGTCCCATCCTTAAAAGTTTATCAGCTCGTTTATGACCTTAATAACATACATTTGTTTCATAATTTTCTTTCATACATTTTACTCATATAGTGGTACCAAGATGCATACCTGCTATACTTAAATAGTATTATTAAATCACTATTATAGACATTGTTATAAAAATAATTAATTATATTTTTCTTAATAATAATATTAGAATCTTCCTTCCTCTCTTTTTATTTAAGTATACATTTGAGCGTAGACTCGTAACTCAGTTGCTTTTCAGTACCGTGAATTCCAAACCGTTAATTCAACTTTGACATAGAACATGGAAAGATCAAGATGCCCTTAAGAAAGCTCAGGATTTTTCCTAATGTGAGCGAGACGACGCTTGATCAATATCTTCAAAATACTAACTTGGAGTGCTACACCCCAGTAGATGCAAAGTAATGATCTGAGACAAAAAGCAGGTAATAAGTATTTAAACGTTTAATCAACGAGTCTTTTAGAGTACAAAACCAAGGAACTGACACAGTACCATATCCGTTAGGTATATACCTAGGTAGCATTGATCTGTTAAGCATATCTTTACTAGATTATTTATTTTCAAAGCTATCACTGAAAATCATTATAAAATGTAAATTCTTTCAAACAGTATTCATTCAACAATATCGTTATTAAAATATTAGTAAAGAAAATTGTTTCCTCAATTTTTAAATGATATTTAAATCTTTTTCGATATACAGCATTAATGCCATTTTTTATATTTTACTAAAGAAATTTCTCTCGTTTGGCCGAGAACGTATTCTATCTACTAACATTGTTAATTAATTAAAGTCATATACATATTTAATCTCAATTTAATCCTACAGTTAAATTAAGAACTTCGTATTGTAAGCATGTAATACGCCCATAACATAAATGCCCCCGAACTTGTACAAAAAAAACTAATTTTATAAACTAAACAAAATTTTCTTATATATACATTGTATTCATTTTTCTTATTTTTCTCTTTTTTTAGCATTTAGAAGTAACGTCAACTGTAACAATAACAAATCATTCAAGAACTTATAAATAACATAAAGGTCGTTTGATCAACGTACATATCATCACTAATTATTATTCTAATATTCATTAAAGTTTGATCATTTGCTTTATACTGATTACATTATATCATTGTTCAAACATCATTAACTAATTACTCATTATTGCAACATCGTTCTCACAGTCTTCTCCTTCCTTCTAGATTTAAATCTATTAACATATTTATAATTAAAATTACAATGATAGCTATAACCAGCAAATCTCCAATAAAGAAATTGTGTCTGTGCTCTTCTATCTTCATTCCAATTCGCTTCTCCCACTCATTCGCTGCTTTTTCTCCAACCTTTTTTTCGAGACATATTAAATTCATATTCATAGTGAATCTCAATTGAATCCCAAACATAAATTAAGAACTTCCTATTACAAGCATGTAATACTCCTATAACAACATTACTTATTTTGTAGTGTGTGGGTGTGGGTGTGGGTGTGGGTGTGGGTGTGGGCGTGTACTAGTTGTACTATAAGGTGAAATATAGCTCTAGGAGCATTATACTTCATCTGCCGTCACGCTTTGAGAATAAAAATCATTATGTCTCTGTTTTTCTTACATAACTTAAGTTTACTGGTCTGGAAAAATGGCACGTGCATGGAATTATATTGTACTTCTTTTTCAATATTTCTATATCATAATGAGTTGCAAAATATAATTAAAATTGCTACTAAAGATAACAATATCTAATATAGAATAGATCTTACTTCATTGAAGGTGATTCAAAAACATTTTTAAAGTTCCTATATTTTCAACATCGATTTTCTACAAGTTGGAACTTCGGAGAAGATCCCTTCTTTAACTTAGACTTCAATTGTGCACACGTTCGTAATCATTGGTTCATAAAACTGAATCAAGTGTTGTGTTAAAGAAAGGAAAAGTGAACATATGGGAGTTTCACCCGCTCATCACAATAATACGTGTAATTACTGGAATAAATTAAACAACACTTAGATGCACCTTTGAAGAAAGTTTAAAAATTATAAGCAAGAATAGTGCAAAAAAACATACTTGTGTATGTTTAAGATTCATACCGATGTCCACAATACGTAATGGAAAATTCGTATTTTTAAATAAATGTCCACGTTTATATGATAAAACAAGGAATTAGGTAAAGGGGGATAACCGCTATGCCTCACTAAGTGTAATTTCTAAACTCACCTCCAGATTGAAAAATATCTTCAGGAATATTTATTCATCTTTGTAAGCTGATGATCATTAAGTAACATGCAAACGTTAAGTGATGAATACGTTACCAGAATATGGTTTTACAATGCATCTCTTCTTACTGATAAATTTTCTCGTTTTCTTTACTTTGCTTGGAACAACTATATTATGCACCCACTACACAAAGACTTGTAAATATAATATTTAGAATAAAAGAATTTTGCTGTACAGCTCAAATATACACAGACATATGTCATCTCACTTGTATGATCATTAATTTCTTAGTTTGCTCTGTAGACTTCAGTCATTTAAACAAACAATGTAACCGAAATGAACAGATCATTCTTAGGTTAATATATATCAGCAAATAACTAGAAGTTGCAATTAGTGTTGTCGAACATAACGACTGTCACAATTACTCTCTCGCATTAGAAGTAAACACGCATTGATCATTTTCCTACTGTAGTGTTTCAGCTGCAAAATTGACTCATTACAGACATGTTCATTACTTTCCTTCTTTCTAGTTGATACAATGAGTTGTTGACTGTGTAAGTTAGCAGTGACGATTAGTAACATGTTGTTGTTGTTTGCGTTGACCTCTATGCACTATTACTCGGCACCTTCTACCTGATCTAATCTTCTGATATAATGCAACACACGTATATAGAATATATATATAGGTGATCTAATTAGAACGTGTGCCGGTTTCATGTTCCAGGGAGAAGAGGCAGAAGCCAAGGGATACAAGTAAGATTGACGAACACTAAGTTTCGTGTCATATATTTCGGGTTTTATATAAAAGATTACCTCGAACCTTTTATTAGTCAATGTCACTTGTATCCCTTTGCTTCTTGACTCTTCAATTACCATAAAAATGGGAATGTCTCATGGGATTATTTTGTAACGGGATATTTATCGATAAGAGGGAAAAGAAAGGTCAATATTATTATACTTTGTGACACACTGATGATTGAAAAAATCGCCCAAAGAATAGCGGCATGTTTCCAATGTGTATTGATATCCTTTGGGTATTTTTGTCTCAGGTTGAGGTAAGAAACGTGATAAAGAAATAGGCCAGAGAATACTCTTAAGGTAATACCTGGGTGTGAGTATTCCGTGACTGACTAAAACATCGGCAAAAAGGTCACTCACCATCAGAATGGTTAGCCACTGCCTTCGATATCAAGGTTTTCCAAATCAGAAGCAATAAGATACCAACTGAGCTACAAAATATTATGATATATTAGCCCCTTTGTTTCTTTTCGAATTAACGTCTTGACTGTAATAGTTTTGGAGTGCCATATGCCCTTACTGTCAAATATATCAAGGATATGACAGTACCTTTAGGAGGACCCACTCTCTCGTTTCACATCGTAAACCGGCTTTGTTGTAATTTTAGTGTAATAGAACATTTGTTTGAAACTAAATAACGCTATTACTACAAGAAATTGTCATACCGGAAAACATTAACAAAAACGACTGTTATTAATGCAAAATCTAGGAACAATATTTAAGTGGTAACATGTCAGTGGTAACGATAGCTCATACTGTAGTACACCTACTCTTTTACCACATATTTGTAAATTAAATAATTCAATAAATTGTAGGTTCAAATATGCAGTCATCGTTTGGGAAAATGTTAATACAAAATATGTGGCTTGGATGTACAACTTCAATCTTGAAACTAAAATTTCAATAAAATTGCATTTTCATATTGTTAGTCACGGATATTATGAGATTCTTAATGTGATGAACAAAATTACGTGAATAATTATATTTGAAGGGAAAAATAAATAATAAAAATGGATTCCACGGTCTGACGAAAGGAAAGGGGTAAAAGAACTGAAACAGATGGCAGAAGCGAAGAGAGAACTCAACCCATTATTGTCTAAGTCAGTCATACTGATTGGAAACATAATATTTTAAAGAATGTAAGTTGTCAGAGATTTACAGGTGCAATTTCAATATTCATGTATTGGGCACCAAAAGTGTCAATTTGCGTTCATTTCTTGGAAGGAAATTGAAATTTTCTATGACAACTTTAGTTTAAACTCAACCATCACTTAGACTAAAATTAGTTACGAATTGTAAATATCGTTACTTTTATCCGGAAAAGGTGGTTAGAAGATGTAAAACCAACATCCTTCGATAATATATTATTTAAATCAAAAAAGTGTAACTCTTACTTATGGCGATAATTTTGATAACGATATATTAAAAATTGATTAGCTCAGATCCGATAGAGCAAGTGATATTGAAAAAGTTCACCTTTTTCACGTAACATGATATATGAGACATCGAAAATATTCATATTGTGTACAAACAAGCAAATATTGTCATGCGTCTTTCTACCAAATAGGCATGTGAATGTTTCTTCTTGGATATATTTAGTTTTAAATATAATATATTTACTCAGTTCTTTGTTTAGTTTAATGCCACTTACACCACTTTACTTTTAAGACGCTCCATCAGAATTCCCATTCTCTAGAATACAATATAAATTTATAAACTTGCTAATGAAACTGAAGACACTTATACTCAATTTTTAGCACATGACACAAAAAAAGTCATTGAATACGGTATCTCTAGAGAGCTGAAGAGTATTTCGTGTCTTCTTCTTCACCGAATCATAGGAGTAATACTGACATTTTATATTTACTCTTATTCTTTTACATTCCTTGTAGGAAATTTGACCAGATGAACAATTATTCTTTTGAGCAAGGTCCATGATCAATATTTGTTGGAATAACACTTAAATAAATGTGCAATTTATTTGCGACAGTGGTAAGAAGATTGCAAACTTTGTGTGTAAACGTAAGTCAATGTAGAAGTTGATGGTGTTTAGCAACAATTCTGGAGTAATTTTCTTTGTATGTGTTTCAATATTTAAATAAATGATAGATTTAATTGTTATAGCTACGAATTATAACCTTCCGAAGACTAATACAATAAATTACTTAGTGTTAATTAATTTATTAATTTTCTCAACTAATAACAAATCACTGAATGTTTATGTCAGAGCTGATTGAAAATAAAATGACGTCTACCCAAAAACTAACTATTTGTGTGTGGAATGTGAGTGATAATTTCACATTCCACAATCAAGAACAGTATGTTACAGCATTGTTTCGAACACCCACGATACGTATGCAGAATAATATATCTAAGAGCTACCGTCTGAAAATTTGAAAATTATTGCAACAGTAATTGGATATGTGTTTTAGTTTATGCACAATTACTGGTAATGACAATCAATCTTTCATTTACATTCCAAGCTATTTTGAGTTAGTAGTTAATTTATTCTACGTATAACTTGATAATCCTTACAAACCTTTAGGATTTAAATCATTTATTGTTTACGTGTTTCAGTCACTTGATCTGGAAGATGAAAGTAACAAAAAAATTAAGGAGAAACTCATTAAAATTAGAATGAGTACATCTAATTTTTAAAAAGTTTATACAGTAAAAAGTAGCAAGGGCATCTCTTGTAGAGGACTCAGATCGAAAACAACTGGTTCAGTCTAGGTTTCTCAACTGAAAACAGGTCAGCTTCGTTACAGTGAAGTGAGTAAGTATCATAAGTGAAGATCATAAACTTATAAGTTTGGTGTTGGTAAAGAAATAGAGACGAATAAAACTCAAACTTTTACTCACTTTGTCTATCGATGTAGCTTCATCACGCGTTAGATCGTGAGTGTATATATTAAAGAAACTACCAGAACGAAAGGTGGAGACAATAGATTTGAAAGACCTCCCGAATCAGATTATCTGAATCCAGATTTGAAATCACTTTATCTCTATCTTCTTTAGTTGCAGCTCTAGTAAGTAACCACACGAGCACAGACAGACGAACATAGTACGAAAAATCAACGATCTACTGAAAACACTATAAACTTATCACTGTCTTCTTTGATGTTCCGTGAGGCCTCTCAAGCATAAACCAACATGAAGAGCATCCGTGACACTCCAATATTGAATAATAGGTCCTATCTTGACTATAGAACATCAACAATGGCCGCTGAAGGGCTGGCAGCCCTGTGAGTAAATGGTTTCGAGCAGATAGTGAGTCCAGAGTGGAACAGAGCACAAGGGCCAATTATTCTATCCTCTCACCAACTTGTTGTTGTAAAATCTTGCAATAATGCTATTTTGTTGGAACTTTGATGAATAGACACTGAAATAAGCCTTAATTGGGGTATGGTAAGGCTTATTTTGTATCCATTATGTAAGCCGTATTTCTATACGCGATGTTAAAACTAGCAGCAAAATACAACCGTGTATCTTGAACAGTACTCTTTTAAAGAACATTCAGCTGGTTTCCAGATACATTCTGTGCCTCAATCACGACCTATTTGAACCTCAGAAAACACTTAGGGGAAACTCAATATATATATATTTTAAGGATTATATTGCAGTCTTACCCAACGAACGTAACACCATTGTGAACAGCCGATGAAGTTGCGTATGAAATTACTACTCAAGTATTTCAACAGCTCGTGGGCTTCGCACCAAGTAGAATGGTCACTGTACGAGATGCACGTAATTATGCGCATTAGACATATCTAATAATTTGCCATTCTTGACACTATTAAGTATTAAATTTATACAATTAAGGTCTTTAATTGATGAGTTAAGTTGCGTGAGCCTTGTATAGTCACCTATCCTACTTATAGACTAGAACACTTGCCAAATACATAAGAATAAAGTGATGAACCTTGTTCTCACCTCTAGACACCTTCGTAAGGGTCCCACTAACTTTCACTCTATTTTCTGAATAACAATGGCAAGAATCCGAAGGTACAATTTGTTTAAAGACCTTTATGTTACAAGCATCCCTCCATATAGATCACTATACATCGTAATTAACTATAAAAGATGATCACGTGAAGGATAGTTAAATGATAAGTCCGAATTTGTAGTTGAGCTAATCTAAGATACTTAAATATAATTAACGGCATTGCCGATTGATATATATCATTACCACAATATTTATATCCTGCTTCAGTTCTTTTTTGAGGCAAGAGCAGCTATAATTCCGTTAATAAACTAATTAGCAGAAGGTTTTTCATTCCGAATATTCTGATATCGTAAAAGAATGCAGTTGAATGTATGTTGTACATGTGAGAGAGCAAGGTGTTGCATTTGAATTTGTTTTCTGAAATTTGTGTTTTATATATAAGTGGGGCATAAAGTTTGCCCAAAGATACTGTTTAATACTACCCAAAGATAAAGAGCTTTGTAGGCTTTAATATGATATAATAGACGTTGTGGGTGTACAAATAATAAGGTTCTTGATATATTCACCCTGTGTTTTAAACACTGATTGATTCGATGTTGAATAGAATATATTACTCGCTATAGCAAGTTCTGGCTCTCCAAGTAGCAACAGCGATTATGCCGCTGCACTTTCAGGTCAAGAAGTTTGGAGCTACGTACTGGTTGAAGAAAGGAAACGGAAAAAAAGTCACTGAAATCCTCCACAACGAAGCCAATAACAAACAAGAGATAGCAACAATCCTAACCAGTGCGTGGCAAACCTTCTGGAATGAATCAACCAAGGCCAGAAGACTGTACGCACTATTGCCGGACGTAGCTGAGAGGCTGGAAATGAGTATCGAGATAGACAGTGGACTTACGCACTTCTTAACTGGTCACGACCCCTATAGACAAATGCTGAGAGAACTCAATGTGGTAGAAGATAACCTGTGTCATGCCTGCGGGGCCGGACCACGTAGTGCTAAGATGTCGAGAGACAGAGGACTTGATAACAGAACAGAGAACCCTCCTGGGCTTCTGAGATACCCAGATCAGATATACGAGGCGCGAAACGAGTGATAAAAAACTGAACTAGAAATTATTATCTATGAACTGGACTATTAAAGGATATATGACGTTGCTGGAACTCCAGTAGCAGGTGTGCCTAACGAGGAAGGCCAGGTGAGAGACACTCATGTGTGGAAGTGATATTTATGTATGTTGGCGGGATAAGCGTAAATGTGTACAAAGTTTCATATCAATAGTTACAGCAAAAAAAGGTTGAGATCGCGTAGTCCGTGAACAAAACCATATAAATGAATACATAACCGCGACTGAAAGAGTGAATGTGTGTGTGAAAGTGACAATGTTAAAAGTGTATGATCGGGGCTGAAGAGGAAGAAGAATTGGATTACTACACAAACTTTGTAGATTCAACAGCTATTCTACGACTGCAGTGACCCCCCCTCAAAATTCTCCCCAATCCTCGTACCCTCCCCAATCAAAGTATGGATGAGAAAAATGAAGGAAGAGATAAGAAGATGACTCCTGCAACAAGGGAATAGACTACTAAGAAGGAAGATGTACGACCAACAGAAGGCATCAATAACTAATATTTTATCTCGTTGCAGGAAGCAGAAGAAAAGAAGATACCAGTCTTCAAGTCGTGTGTTGTCATGTGTTGTCCTCTATCGTCTTGTCTAATGTGTGTTATATGTTTAAATGTATGTATGTTTTTCTTTAATAAAAGTAGCATATAGTAGATAGGGAATCCCCCCAATGATGTTCCGAAAGATCTTAAACAAAGGCCAGGAGAACATTCTGGATGCCTAGAAACAGGTCCGTCCCGCAAACTCAGAGGTCAATGGCCGATGGAACACAGGAGCTTCTTGGAGTGCCAGAATTCCGATAATCCAAGAATCTCTAGGGACATGCCTGCCCCAAAGCAAGGAGCTCAAAAATGAGCGTGATGTACGACCTTGAAAGTAGACAACTTGGGCACTGTCATGTTTCATAAACCTTGCTTTTCAAATAGTGCTACAAGGAAAAATTTGACACCATCGCTCGTTAGATTCAACATTAGACCAGAATGAATAATCCAATCTCTTCCACGATGAATGAAGCAGAGTTTGGAAAATCAGGGTGGTCATCACAAGGAAACTGTTTTCAAAAGTTTAGCTCGCTAAAGATATAAATTTTATTCAGGAAATAATATTACAAATACTGCAGGTATGAACGTCATGTTGTTCCCACCTATGAGGAATGTCACATTGTATGTCGTGTTAAGGTCCTTTTCAGGTTGTTATTATATTAATCACTGAACAAAGAATAACTTTGAAATAACTATGCACATAGTACATATTGGTAGTACCTGTTACTGTCCCGTCGACACTGCCCCCCCCCCTTTCGCAACGAGGAACCGTCTCTATTCCCACACACATGTACATGCTTTTTTTTAAAAAAAATAGGTCAGCTCCTTTTCCAGTCTTGCACAATGCTAGTACGTTTACTGAAATGGATTTGGAGATCTGGTGCTCTTCCGTTTCACTGTTACCAGTGACCGCCCATCAAAGGTAGAAGAGCCGAAGTAGTTAGAGTTCCTTACCCTAGCGAGCACACAGAGTTCCGTATACCACTACTAATGCAACAGTTTCCATTTTAGACATAGAGGAAAAGAAGAGGAGAGTCTTGCACCATAATATTTTTTCTGTTTGGTGTCCGTGGTGACATTCTTTAGCGTGTCATTTCCTGTAAGAATCTGTCTTTTTACTCTCTGATCTTCTGTCTCTTAGTCAAAGAAAACTTGAATCCGATGAGAGTGATTTGTTTGAATTTATTTATAGTTTTAGCCATCTATGACTGAGGCCAAGATAGGGTAGAAAAAAGAAAGCGAAAAGAAGTAGGCCAGGGCCAACAGTGGGTTGTGTACTCATGCTCGCACAGAAGGTTCTTCTACCACAAATATAAGGAGCAAGGAGATAATTACACCTTTGTAAGCAAAGAAATATATCTTATTATTCCTTTCTTGATAAGCTAGGTCTTGTGTCATTGCATCTTTCTTCAAATATGCACCTAGTAATTTAGTCATATTTCCTTGTACCAATAAAATAATATATTGTTCATTACATCCATATCATATCCGTATACCCTGTTCATCACATGCATTTACTATACATGTAGGTTGTTAAAAGGACCTAACTTTGTATTATAAGACAAAATCATATAATTTGTCATTGATTCTGTTTCCGATTAAGTAACTTATTGAATACCGAAATTAGTACCTGCATGTTTAGATCATTATTCCATCATAGCAAATACTCGAAAAAGTTATGGTTTGAGTGATAATTTAGTTAGCGTTGTCATAATGCCAATATGTTGTTCCAAACCATTTAACCGTCAATATATGAATTCAGTAGGAATATTTTCTCCATCTTATAGATATATCATTTCCAAGAAGTTCTGTACTTGATTATACTAATAGGTAGTAAACTACATTATTGTATTTTCATCGGCTTCAAGTAGAGTAAATTTGCATCCAAAATGGCACTTTCTGAGGCATTTTTATGATTTCGAACATGAAGTGATTTGTGCACACATACGTCTATTGTAGTACCATTGTAGTACGCAATTCAGTCCAAGGAGGATTTCAAGGAGGCACCTTCCATACTGTGAGTGCGAGTCTGTTTGTAAACGAGTTATTTTCTAACCATGGGTACGATGGATTAAAATAATGATTCTAATTCAAATTATCCAACGTGAAATAATGGTGAATAATTTCTACAAGCTCTAATGCTTTCTTTACATTTCTAAAAATAAATTCTGTTAAGTTGCACCTTTCCTGGAGACTAAGATAAGGGGTTTGCCTGTAGTAGCTCTCCCAGATGTGCTAGAGTTTATTTACGTGCTAGGTAAGTACGGGATTGTGTTGTGCTTACTGGATTTCAGTTTTATTTCGTGATTTTGCGTACTCCAATCTGGCTTCTTTAAATTCTGAAAATTTATATTGTCTTTGTTTAACGATAGTTTCGATAACGGTTGTAAGAAATAGCCAGAAAAGTAGACTCATCTACTGAAAGAAATATTGTATTGTTTTTTTTTCTGCTTCAGCACATTACATTTCTTTGCAGAACTTTTATGATGAATGAGTAGTATGTATCTTCCTACATTTGGTTCAATGTTATTGTATCGTTGATTATTGACGTTTTTGATTACGCAAATATGGCAAATGCCCATGTCCAAATCTTAGAACTATGAATACTGTCACTCAAAGACATAATTAATCTTCCTGGACTAATATCCATATACAGGGTGAAAGACTAAAAATACTAATCCTTTAAGAAATCTGAAGAACAATTGTCTAGGAAAGACTTTCTCTCATTGCAAAGTTCAGGGCAAAAGTAAGAGACGGTAACACTGTACAATGTATAATATGTAACACGATATGGTTTACAGCCGTGTGATAACAGTTCAGACTATGAACAATTCACCAAGTTAGTTGTGATCTGTACTTCCTGCGAGAAATTTCCTACTACTTTGATTTTTCGTCGCTTAACGTTTTGCTTCAAAACATATTGTATTGAGAGGATATGTAACCTTTTTCCTTGAGGCATTGAACACGGGTGTTGAAATTTTTATCTGTTAAACTTTCACTGTTCAAAAGATGTAAATACTCTCGTAGTTTGAATATAAGAAAGTGTCAGGGACGTTTCAGAATAAATATATTTATTCAGTTTGTTCCTGAAATAATGGCAAAAATTTCGGGAGTTGCTTTTTACACCAGCACGAAAAATAAAATATTCTTTGAATAAATTTCTGGGCGTGTGTAGTTTAGGAGCTGATAGGTTTCGGAAATATAGGAGTTGATAGGTACGGACGCGTCATCACAAATGACGTCATAGATCGACACATAATGACGTGAAAATCGTCGGCGTAGTAAATCAATCAATACACCTATTTAACCCTCGAACTGGAATCACGCATAAAATTTACGCGTTGCAAGAATAATTCTTTTCTGGCCGCGCCGTGGTTGGCACTACCAATCATCCAATTCAGTATACTTTCCTCAGTTACTTGGAAACAAAATTTAAGTTGATCATGGAATCTTCTGCGAATCAGAAACGAGTGACATTTTTTGTTTGCAGCCTACCACACTATTTTTACGTGGCATTCCTAACCAATGGAACTGATTTCTTAAAACTGTTAGATTTTTTTTCGATATTGATTCATTTTAAATTTATACTGCATTGTTTAGCGATAAAATATATATACAATACAAAATTGATTATTAACTAATGTAATAGAAAATATGCAAAACAATCCATTACTTGAAGTGCTCTGTAGTTTGCAACGAACACTTAAATGCGACGTGTGGTTCGCAATAAGCAACTTGCATTCCAGTTCCAGGGTTAATCTAGTTCACGATTAGCCAATGCACCTTAAAAGTGCTTGCCCTATTATAATACTTAATTCCTTACCGTAAAATTCTTATGTTATAAAATCTGTCTTTTCGGCAGTACCTTAATCATAAACATTGCTTAAATAGATGTATTGGGAACTACTTCTGTTCTGATTTTTTCAGATGACACCACTTACCTCATATGACGCCATATGGGACAATGCTGAACTAACTTTGAGTGTCCTTAGCTGAAAAAGTGTCCTTGTTAATGTTTTCGAAAGATTTCTTCTTGCTTTTATGTAAGTAATCACCTTCTGAAGCTTGCGCCATTATTCGGTATGCTTACCGAATAACATATCTGATTTTTGTTTGACCATAATCGCTTTCAAAATATTTCCCTTATGCAGCGATATCACTGTTTATTGAATTATCAGGTTGCCTCACAATGCCATTGAGTTTTCCAAGGATGTTAAATAAGGGGAAAGATCAGCATTTTATAAACCTGTATGCGAACGTAATAATGCCAGTTCGCCATTATTCTGGGAACAACCAGAATTTACAAGAGAGAAAAAGGAATTAAAGTGAAGATGATTTAAAACCAACGTTTCACTCTTCTTTAGTTGATCAATTAATA
>JAGDQP010045010.1:0-15718 GCA_022664845.1 Lepisma saccharinum
TTCTGCAACATACTATATGTTTTCCATAGTGCTGATCATTGCGCACTGATCGTACTATCAATGCACCACATATAATTGTATCGACACTTGGGAGAAAGAATGCACTATGAAGATATTTTTGATAATATTGAGTCAACCCTTTAGCCAAATACCTTGTACTTAAACGCATTATTACTTGTTTTAAATGTAACTTCAAATTTTAAAATTGGATTCTTTTAAAACTAGCCGAAGGAGACATACATTCTGCTTCTGGTTCTAAGAATACGATTTTGCGAAAATAATTTTAACGAAACTCGCTTAATTAAAAAAGAAGTTCAATTACCTTTGTTCAGCGTTTCGCTCTTATTGATCATGTGAAGCCAAATTACGAGTTGCTAAATGTTCTACGGGTATGCTGGATATTTTCAAAATATAGAGCGTCATATACAAGAAAAGTTTTAAGTAGTTTCATAACTCCAAATTGTAAGTAGGTGTAAAAATAAAAGGGCCTCGTTGGTTCAATGGTTGGGGTCGTCTGTCGCCCCCTCTGTCGCTTGGAGTCGTCGCTTCAAACCCTGTTCGTGCCATGTGAGATTTGTCGTGGACAAAAGCACCGTATACGTGGGATTTCTCAGAATTCTCCTGTTTTCTTGAGCTTTCTTCATACCACCAATTACTCTATCATCACCCATCAGGTCTGAGCTAAAGTTGCCTAAAGGACTCACTAATTAAATTCGTTTTTGGTATAAAATTAAGTAATATGTTTTTTGAATAGCGACAAGGAGTCCAATATTAATTTTTTGAATTAGTACATTATTTACATTAATAGCCCGAAAACGTAATCTTTGTAATTGTTGAAATAATAAGGTAACAGAAAGTACTTACGTATTTGTGCTAATGCTTTTCTTAAACCCTTTTATCAAAACATTCAGTATAGGTTACCTTCCTAAAAACATTTTTACAATTTTAAATAATGCTCAATATATTTAAAATTTATTGCCTGAATTAAGATGTTTGTTGAATCTCTCTATAATAATTAAAAGAGAGCAGAATATATTTAGCAGAATTATTACAGGTACGATTTTTGCTATAAAGTTTCACGTTCTTCCAGTAATCTTCTGCTTCCTCACACAGTCCGGTAGTTTTTGTTCCACGTGTACTCTTCATTCTTCCAATGAGTTTACACA
Source organism: Lepisma saccharinum (assembly GCA_022664845.1). NCBI lineage: Eukaryota > Metazoa > Arthropoda > Insecta > Zygentoma > Lepismatidae > Lepisma > Lepisma saccharinum. Next base: position 1,167 of record JAGDQP010045010.1, read on the forward strand.
AGATCGAAGACGGATGGCCAGCTGTAATACAGTCAATCACAGGTATTACAGTAAGACATCGCGTCTGCCGTCAAGTATTTCATACATCCCTTTTCCACTTCAGACATCACAAAACAATCAACAATTTATTAAACGATATGAGGAGATGTCTTGAATATACTTTTGGATCGTTTGATATGAGCATTTGTAGTAGATTAGTTTACGAATACTCTCTCTATAATTAAATGCAAGATTAACAATTGTCTGTTAGTCATATTAGCGCTAACACCACATCTACTGATACTGTAACTAATACTACAACATTTATCCAATTACAATAATTACTAAAACTACTTCTAGTTTATTCCTGCTAGTCATAAAAGTATCTGTATTACAACTACTAATACAATAACTTCTACTTAAGTAGTTTTGCATTTTGTATCACTATTACGAATACCAAATCTTTGTTATATCTAAATTTTAGAATAAAGTATAGAATCACAGTTCTTAGATTTTCAGTGAAAATGAAATTCAATATATGAGACTTACTAGCATGTTCACAATAATACAACTTTCAAGTGGATAAAACATCAGCGTAGAACATTTAACAACACAGAAAATTCGATTTTATTCCAACCATACTCACTGGATGTATAAATATTATGTTATTAAATCACTCAGTTCACCTTTGTAACAGTAACTATCTTAAGATATAGTATCAACTAATATCTCTGCACTGGAAGCAGCACGTTCGTGATGTTGCGAATTTGCAGTATAACGGTAGATTGGTTTGCGATGATATGTAAACTGGACTCTTCTATTTCAACCTCTCGTTTACTATTCTCATCGAAAGGTCCAGTTAAGATCCTGAATATGTTAAATGTTTCTAAAATATTAACCTCAGAAAACCGTAAGGTTCTCGAACATACTGAATAAATACTTTGGCAATATTTAAAATGTTTGATAGTTCTTTCAGTAAACTTTAAATAAAATAAAATACTTGTTGCTGACATTACGGATGATAGTTGGTCTAATATTAAGAATTTCTTATTTCAGACATATGAAAAAAAATTACCATCCTCGCACATCAATTGACTCGTTGAATGGCAGGATAGTAAAATCCAGCTTTAGTCTGCGGTACGGAAGGAAAAGGATTAATTACAATATATTTTGAATCCTGGTGATTTACTCGTTGAATATATTTTGAAAAAAACATTTATGAGAAAAGAAAAGAATAGGCATATATGGCTAACTATACTTCCAACTATACACTGTTAAAAATGATATACACGTTGTTGGGATCACTAAGTAAAGTCCCGCAGAAGTATTAGTAATCACGTTTTTTCATTGAAATCAAGGAAAATCGCAGATAATTTTCAAAACTACACTGGATGGATTCAGATGTCAGTTTTACTCATAAACAGACTGAGAAAATTTTTTTTACTGTAGTCGCGAATGCAATTTCGATCCGATATTTTCTGTCACCATCTTCATTATTTCTTTTTTTTTTAATAGAATAGGAAGTACTCTCAATGAATTGGAATTCCGATCTCTAGTTCAAAAATATCAATGCGATTAAAATGTGGCGTAAGTTGTGGGATCTACTTAGTTTATATATTCGGTGTTCAGAGAACGCCCTTCTGACTTTCAATAATGTTTGGATCTGATCACATTCATGTCTGTAAATTAAGTGCAGTCGGTACTTGCAATTAATCAGTATTGTTCAAATCTCGTTCATTATTTTCTCATTTTTACTCTTATCCTTAGTATTCCCGAAAATAAATGTTTTTTTTAGCCAAGTTACTGGAATTACCCAGGCAGTTATGATTGGCCAGCTTTATTCAGGAATACTTCGGAAAATAAAGTTAGTTAGTTTTACTTCACAACAAAATAGTGGAGACAGCCCGTAGTTAACATATTAATGACACTAAGTGTTATGCGAATTAAAATATTTGGAAAAACTTCACTTATGATAACTAATCTATGGCTATAACTTCACCCAGATTGAGAAAACATAGATAACTCAAAGAATTGTTGTTCTTTGCAAGACCTGTATCTCAATGCAGTGCATTACAATTAACAACTTCACACTTATTAGTATCAAAGCATACAATTAAAAGGAAGACGAAAAGAGTTATGCAAAGGGATAGTAAGTATTAAAGGGAGGATTATGATGCAAGTAATTGAAAATAACACCAGACTCAGCTCGGGTCGGCCTGGTCGCTACTAGCGTACTCACAAGTGTGAGTCCCTGAGGAATAAAAATATAAATCTGTAAAGTAGTTCAATTTAAAATTCAAATTCTTTCCTATTCAGTACTTGTGATTTGAGAACTTGCCATCTTAGTACTGAACCTTCGACTACACAGTGAAACTGACCAAAAGTGGTTCAAGAGAGGAGTTTGAATTCCTCTTATACATCATCGCCTTATAAGTGAAACACTTTAGGCAATTCTTTTGTTATTTCACGTCCTGGAAAATATATTCACCAACGAGAAAAGTATTTGATATTAGGCGATGTGCTAAGAATTTAAGAAAATATACTTGTATTAAATAAGATAAGCATGAATTATACGGGAGGTAATGGTACTATGGCTTACGACCTTCCTAATTATTTTAAGCGTCATAGTATATACTTTCGGCGCTAATCCTCGTCTCTGCTCCATTTATTAGTACCAAATTACGCCAGTCGGTCTTTAACTATAACCTGCTGAGTTACTAAAACACTCTATCCACCATCTTGAACTCGAGAACAGAAACTTTGCGCCACAAAACTGGTCCAACACCTTAAGCCTTACGACCAGTTCAGACGTCTCGTACGTTTCTGGAGATTTACCCTAAGATGAATAGAGAACCTATTACAACGACTGATAAAAAGCCACACGGCTAAAGAGGACAGCTATTTTTTTCAGCAAAACTGAGAAGCATTAACCATGTCACGATGTTTCAATAAGAAATTGCTCTTGCAATCTCAGAGAAGGATATCCGATTGTGTATGTATAACTTTTCATCTATTTGAATTGAAGTTTAAATAAAAACATGTGTGCATGTATTTTAGTCTTTTCAAGATGATAAAATTAACATAGTTTTGTTTTCGTAGCTAATGTCATTTAGGGAAGGAAGTCATCGACACGTTAATCGAAGATTATGTATTTTCAAGTTTTTCATACCACCACTAATCACTTTAAGAAATTTATAACTAAGAATAGAAAAAAGTGAACATTTACTTTTGTTCTGTGCTCAGAGACCTGGATGAATTGCATATATTACAAGGGAAAGAAGCGCCTTTGTGTTCACGGATTTTAGGAATTTCCATAAATATAAAATACATACAGGAGCTGGGATACAAAAGCGATTCATATATAGGTGTCTCCATCCGTGGTCATATTAATAAATACTTATAAACATTTTTTTTCTCTTTTGTCTTGTGTAAACAAAAAGAGTGCCTGAATAGTGCTGTACGCTAAATCTCACATCGTGTTTTCTCTCAACAGGAAAGGCCACTAGCTGTAAATATGTGCTGATAGTGGGGGATTTCCTGAATCATAAGTTATGTTGACGCTGGATTGAGACACATTCATATCCAATTGCTTGGCCTCCTAGATCTCCGGATCTTAATCCACTTCATTAATTCGTGTTGGCTTATTTAAAGAATTAAGTATACCAAACTGAAGTTAATGATCTTTCCTGATACATGGTGCCATTAGTACTGCTATTGATAACGTAACGCCTACAGGTTGGTCAAATGCATAGACTAACAGGTAAAGTACCCGAAGCGAGGACTCGAGTTGCTCATTAAGTGATACCTTAAATTGAAGCTAGTGACGAGTATAGTACACCTGTGAAATCCTAGCTGCAGAGCTCCAGAAATAAAAAGGTTATGGCGGGTCAAAGTTCAAAGAGAAAGCGAATTGCATAGAAACAAGTCACAACGAAAAGCAGAACATAAGTGAGAAGGACATGATTTTGAATTGAAATGCGATTCATGTGAAGGAAAGAGGCACGTACAAAGTACTACACATTGATACAATCAATATGTAAGTCGTCAATGAAGGCGTGTGATAAGCAGATACTTTGCTCACAATGAGCACACTTGTCAAAAGAGATGTTCTCACATGAGATCTTGTAACAATAGTCACGTATATTAGAATCAAAACAATAATCCAATGGAGAAATCCAGGGCTCGGGCTCCTCATCCAAGTAGCCACTTTTGTAAAACGCAAACCTGATCATGTTGCGAAATCGTGAGGCGCTGAATTGCAAGAAGTGAAGGACTGCATTCGTAAAATGTTATCCCGATGCCAGAGATAAATTTCCGAGGAAGCGATAACTGTGTCAGTAATGAACCTGATAAATGATGTATATGGACGGAAGAAGTAAACATCAAGTGGTTGGATGAAACCAGTACAATCACCAGGAATTAAACGTTTGAACAGTGTTATATGATTAGGGCATAATTCATTTGATACGTTATCATCCTTATTTGCACTCCATGGTCCAGCAAAAGTAAGACTTTATCACGATCGGCAGGCAGGCTATTCCAGAATACAGAATAAAACTATTTTAAATCACTTTTGTTCATGTTTGCAGCCTTTCCTGGATGGGACACTATGTTATCGGGATCGTTTTGCTTATTTCCTGGACATTGGCCACTGGATTCGGATACAAGAACGTACATCGGACGCAATATTTCACCATCCATGGAAATAACCGGCATGATCATATATGAATGAGTAGTTGCACTGACTGATCCAAATGCACCTCTTACAACCACCGTACCTTTAGTCCTATGAGTCCTGTATGCATGGACTTCCTTATCAAATCGACTTTGATCAGCATTGAATACTTGACGAGGATTCAGGTCTTCTAGTAACATAAGTTCTTTCATGGACGTAATAAATGTCGTAGATAAGTGATTTAATTCAGCCTCTTTTTATTTCCACGTTTTGCTAACCCTATGCGTGATAGAACGACTGGCGATATTGTTTCTCTTTTTAAAATTAGACAGCCAGTGACGAGATGCCTTGAATTGTAGAGTATTATCCGGATCTAGCTCTTTACTTATCTGAAGAGCTCAAAAGCGAAAAGTCCTGTCGTGTATAATTGCACATCTCTCGATCATTTCTTTGAATTTATCGTGAACTGCTGCATTAAGTTTCTTATAACTGGGTTTTTGCCTTTTTTTTCATATTCAAAGAGGATGTTTTTCGATTGAATTAATCTATACAGTGACTTGACAGATGAAAATTTCCTTCGTTTCTTTTCCGGGTTCTCATTGTGTGTCCAAAACATGTAAGCTGCATCATCGTCCAATATGTGTCTTTGTCTTCTTGGCGAAGGCTGATATTCTTCACCTGAAGAAGCTACAGGTGTCGGAGACTCTTGATGTGTTGGAGAACCTTGCGATGTACTTGGCATTTCCTCATCAAAGACGTCATCACCGTAGTCTCCATCATCGCTTTCATCACTGTCACCAGCAAATCCAAGAATTCTAACTTCTTCTATGATTTCCATCTTGTCCTCAAGTATCTCCACTATTTGTTTGTACAGTGAATCTTCATACCTATTCATTCTACTATTAACAAATCCATATTTCTCATACAGAGCATGAACGATAGCACCTGCTTCCATTTTCTGGAACGAAAAGAAAAAAGAACTTTTATTGACATCAATAAGAGGAGCACACATGCACAAGGACATTCATACACGAATAAAAGAAAGCGGGATATCAGGCAGAGAGAGGGATATAATTCTACACATTACATTAACTGACGACGTATTACCATCGGGATAATCAGGAAAACATGGACATCACAAGCAGCTAAAATCGCTATATATTTTAACTTTGACCCGCCATAACCTTTTTATTACTATAGCTCTGCAGCTAGGATTTCACAGGTGTACTATACTCGTCACTAGCTTCAATTTAAGGTATCACTTGATGAGCAACTCGAGTCCTCACTTCGGGTACTTTACTTGTAAGAATGAATGTCATTTGTGGTACTAACTAACGGGACACACAGCGAAGCTTATTATATGTAAAAACAAATTGGGTTATTACATACGACGATCGAATTGTAAAGAAATATATATTAATGATGAAGTAAATTATTATTTCATTTATTTCTCTTTCAAAACAGACAACCTGTATTATTTAATTCAAATAGATTAATATGTGTTATTTGCTATTTTATGTTCGCCGCAATATTATATTAGAGTCTGCTGCGCTGTTCGTAGCTTGAACAATTTCCATCACATTCGGAATTTGTATATCCTATTACGTTATAGACGGAAGAGACACGTGATTCATAGTATGATTTTATATTGTTAACTTTCTATAAACCGTACAGAAAAAAGACAAACCCAAAATAGTGTAATCCTTACTAGAAAATAGTATTTAGTGTTTCCAAACAAATTCCCAATCCTCTTCATTGTGGAAATATATTTTATGCTTTCGGTATTAAACATGTTTATGTTCAAAAGCGAGAAGTCAGACTGAGATGCAGATACATTCAAACCGATTACAGAGAGATCTTCAGACTACCACCAAACTTCCAACATGTTCTTTATATATATCCAATAATTTATGTAATATATCATTTAGCACACTAATAAACAATCCTGACAGAATAATTGAAAATTTCTTCTTCGTTTGAATAAATATTACTTATTAATATCCATATCATACAACGTATAATATTTATGTAACTTACCTTTAACGTTTACGCTACTTTAAGATGTTCTTAAGTGAAATGCCATATATACATCTCAGTAATAGTCAGGATGAATGCTTCTACCAGGATGGAAGGTATAAAACAGTGTTGGTAGATTCACATAAATACTATTACTGCTTACTACCTGACTCTCAGGAATAATGGGAGATTAAAATTCCTACGTTGCCAAGATATCATAGTAAAGAAACATCTACAAAAAATCCCACAAACATATACAAATGAGACTAACTTTGGCAAAATTTGATTTTGGTTTACATTTATAGCTATTTTAAACTTGAGAATCAAATATAACAATTTGTTAAAGAATTCCATACTTACTTATCACATTATCATATAAATCAGCCTATTCTAAGATAACTTGAAATATGCTATGATACGTGAACACATCGAGACGGGAGTAAATCATAGTGCCCGTATGATTCGTTTTGATCTTATCATAAAAGACATTTTCCCCTCAATCCTTGCACAACGGGCAATATTTTTTTTTCGTCGTAAAGAATCACGATACTAACCTATATTGTAAACATATACGTATAGTGCAACTTCTCATATGATCCTCATACTGAGGCGTTCGACGTGGTACATGGCAATACTGTACAGTTCTCTACGGTAAATACAAGTTCAGCGAGATGTCCGGATATTTTGATCACATATTACAGCCAAGAGTGGAAATCAAGCTTAACAGAAATTCAGGATAACCTACTGTCGGGCACCGTTCAACAAATCATCCCGACGATTACCTCTACCCGATGAGCAGTAGAGACTTTAATCCTATGTGATGTACGTTCACACAAATAAATTGAAAATTCTTATGAATTTAAAATAAAACAGAAAGATCAGAACCAAACATTCTATAAAATATCTGAGTCCTAATTGTTCTTCGAATATGACACAAAAATTTAAAATTTATGATTTTGACCGAATAATAATGGATCTATAAATAAAAAATATATAAGAAGGAAAGTGTTACGAGGACTGTATTGAAGAAAACGTACTTGTAAAACGTTGCCAAAACCTAATTATTTCGAAATAAAACGGGTTATCATTATATGAGGTGCTAGCAGCATTGACTATTCCGTTATATTACTCAAATATAATATGATAAATTTGTATACAGTTCTGGAAGTTTCAAACATTTTTCAGCACCATCTGTCACCTTTTCATGCCAATTATAAATAATATGATTTTTATGAAATAATATAATATGATAATAAGCTGATTTCCCAATAGCTGAGATCCATAAATCTCCAGATCTTAATCCATTTCACTTATTCATGTTGGCTTTTATAAAGAATTACGTATACCAAACTAAAGGTAATGATCTTCTCTGGTACACGGTAACATTAGTACTGCTATTGATAACGTAACGCCTACAGGATTGTCAAATGCATTGATTAAGACTGAATGTCTTTTTGCTACTAACGGTACACAAAGCGAAGCTTACTCGAAGTAAAAACAAATTAGTTTATTGTATACGACGGTCGAGTCATAATGACAGACTGTAACATCTGTAACTCTTTCTTATAAAAATATATAATATGAGTTTTTGTGCTCCTAAGAGTAGATGATTTTCATAAGGAAAAACACATGTAAGTTAGCGCAAAGTATTTAGTACGTAATTACAAATCTACATCTATGGAGAAAATATCTAAAACTTTCATAATCCTTGTGAATAGATTCATATTATGAAATTCTATACAATCTTATCAAAATTAAACAAATGAAATTCAGTCAATAGACAAAAATATTTTCTTAGAAAAATTACTAATGGCATATATTTTAATAACATTTCTGTGCCAATACGTATTAGATTATTGCTTTACGAGCAATCATCAACATCTAATTTCGACAATATTTTATCACTATTACTCTTCGAAACAGCAAATAGATATTCACGTGACACTAGCTGTTCTTTAAAGATAATAGATTATATTTCTGCTTTATCTGTAATTTCCTCAAAACTGAAAACTTAGTATATCTTACTTATTAAAATCCATAACATACAGCTTACAATATTCATGTAACTTACCTTTAACGTTCATTCTACTTTGAAAAGCTCTTCAGTTACAAGTCGGCAATGGTCGTGATAAATATTTCTACCAAGAAGACAGATAGAAAAGAGTTATAGTGGATTCAAATAAACACTATCACTACTTAGTACCTGCCTCCCTGATACAATGGAAGATAGACATAGCTACGTAGCGAAGGAATGTGCTTCTTACATTTACATTTCACACTTCTTTGAGATGTTCTTCAAAGTAATGTCCAATGGTTTGAGGAATGTTTCTAGCCTGTGATAGTGCATTTAAACGAAGACTCTCACAGCTTACTACCTCACTCCCTGCAACAACAGTGATCCTCATTGGCGTTAGTTCGGTGAGAATAATCTTGCTAAAAATGGATCAAGAAAAGTTAATTTTAGTATGAAATGTATTTGTCAATACAATTTAATGACATTTTGTTTTTATGTATACAGGGTGTTCCGTAATTCCTATGACAGCGTTTGGGAGTTGAAAGTAGACATCAAAACAAACAAAAGACTATATGGACACAAATCGCAAAGCGGCGTCCTTTACGAGTTATGGGCGTGGGATATTTGGCGTCACGCAACTTTGAGACCCTATAGCACAAAGACGAATGGCCGTGACACAGGCGGCGTGGAATTTCATAAAGGAAGTCATATGCGTTGTATCAAAAATATGAGAATCAAAACTCTAGAGCAATTGCGCAAGGCATTCTCCAAAGAAAGTGAGGGATTCCCGCTTATGTTTGCAAATAAAGATCGGTGAAAATGAGCTGGAAAGGAAAGAGTATGTAATATTAAAGTAGAATTCGTTTGTGCGACTTCGATAGTGCAAACAGAATCAAAGATACGGAGAATTGTGGGGTTGCTATGAGTGGTTGCATTAGTACCCGAAGATAAGTTTCATGTGTTTTAATGTGTTATCAATTCATACAACGTTGCACTCACCATTTGTATTACCACACACACGTACGGAGTAATTTTGTTAACACGTTGTTACTGAACCCACAAAATAGTATGTTCTGCTGTCTGTAGTAGTTTGTCGTCTAACCTGTCGTCTACAATTCGTAGATTGTCCTGTTACCTTCTGTACCCTACAGTGGAAATGACTTACGTTGTTTCAATGTTTGCACTACCACAAAACTAGAGTGATATGTGAAGGGAAGTAAGGAGGTCTGAAGGACTTTTCACCACCGTGTGTTCGTGAGTCCTAGAAACGTATGCTGAAGCTATGAACTTACAAAATAGTATGTAGATCAGGACGCATTCGAATATAAAGGACAACAGAATTGGGAAACGAACAGTACCACGCAATCTTGTCCTCTTTGCACAAGCAACCACCACTGCGAGGGGCCGTGCGACAAGGGCACAAAACAAGTATGTTTGTAATACAAGACACTCTGAACACTCACAAAGGAAACACTGGTCACTAGGTCACTACGTACCACTTACAAAGTTCGAACCGAAGAGTACTCATTATGACGATCCAACTGACGCATGTGGTGAGTCCATTGCATGAAGCGACATGTACTACAAGAGCTGTTGGAAGGAACGCCCACGAACAGCGATGCATCCCTCGCACCGACGACGTATGTTCGCATAGACGCGATCGAAAACGGCTGGCATGTCTCGGATTTCCTCAGCCGCAGCTGCAATGCGTGGCACGAGATCTTCCTCCGACTCTACTGGGGTCTCATACACAAAACGTCTTCACGTGACCCCACAGAAAGAAATCCAGTGGCGTCAGGTCAGGCGAGCGTGGTGGCCATGCTCTTGAACCACCACAGCCAATCCATTGTTGTCCAAAGGAAATGTTTAAATGATCTAGGACAGCCCGTGTGAAGTGGGCAGGCGCACTGTCGTGTTGAAACTATATGTGCTGTCGGATTCCAAGAGGAATGTCTTGCAGTAACTCCGGCAATATCTCCTGTAAATAGATTAAGTAGTCGGCACCGGTGAGACGTGCTGTGAGATGATATGGTCCAATTAATCGTTAATTTATGATGCCTGCACATACGTTCACACTGAATCGTTCCTGAAATGCGCGCTCTCGAACACCATGAGGATTTTAGACTGCCCACATGTGGCTATTATGACAGTTAAACACACCATCCCTAGAGAAGGTCGCCTCATCAGTGAAGAGTATCAGTTGAAGAAATGCAGGATCCTCTGCACAGCGCTGAAGTATCCACTGACAGAAGTCTACACGTGGCGCAAAATCGGCTGGACCAAGACTTGGAACTCGCGCAATATGGTATGGATGCAAGTGTTCTTGGTGGAGAACCCTCCAAACAGTGGTACTGCTTCCCCTCAAGTCACGTGCCATGCGTCGGGTGCTCGTCAAAGGATCCCGTTCCACTCGTCGAAGCACATCCTCTTCAAACTGCGGGGTTCGTACGCGTCTCGGAGCACCACAGACGATTCAGTTGACGGTGAAGGTACCTCTCTCCCTAAGCCGACTTTCTAGTCTGGCAAAGATAGTACGTGACGGTACTCGACGATCTGGAAAACGCTCGGCGTAAAGAAGACGCGCATGCCTTCCATGACCATGAGCTTCGCCATAAATTAATAGCATTTCTGCATACTCATGAAACGTGAACTCGGCCATTGCATTAAACTGCACGATCAGATCACGAGAGACTGTTCTCTGGCCTCGATCACAAAGCAAACTGTTGTACGGTGGAGAAGATTGTACTGATAGTGTTATACCACACGTTATACCACCAAACCACCCTCCATTAAGTTATAAGGACAGATTGTAAAATATGTCACCATTTTCTGCCAATTATATATAATATGAGTTTTTGTGTTCCTAAGAGTAGACTATTTTCATCAGGACAAAGTCGTGTAAGTAAGCGAATATTATTTTGTACGTAATTACAAATGTGCATCTATGGAGGAATATACTAGAGAATTCGGAATATTGCATACCATAATATTTGAAAACTTTCTTAATCCTTGTGAATAGATTCATATTACGAAATTCTTTACAATCTTATCAAAATTAAACAAATGAAGGTCAGTCAATAGACAAAATTATTTTCTTAGAATAATTACAAATTTCATATATTTAGAAAACAACATTTCTGTTCCAATACGTATTATACTATTGTTTATACTAGCAAACTTCCACATCTAATTTCGACAAGATTTTATCATTTTTACTCTTCGAGAAGCAAATGGATATTCACATTCACGTGACACTAGTTTGTTCTTCAAAAATAATATAGAATATATTTGCATTATCCGTAATTTCCTCAAAGCTTAGAACATAATATTTCTTACTTATTAAAATCCATATCATACAGCTTACAATATTTATGTAACTTACCCAACGTTCATTCTACTTTAACCCTAAAAAGCCTGAGGTGAGTCCGTCGGACTCACTTCACTCTCTTTTTCCTCATAAAATATTCCCTGTATGTCACATCAATAAGTGCCTTCATGTATTCCTCAATAACGATGTTTTTTATAACATATTGATTTTATACATAATATCGCTTAAATATTTCTTCTTTATGGCCAATAAAACAGTTTTGAGACGTTGTTGCCTGAGGTGAGTCTAGGAGACTCACTTGTACTTACTTAGTAAAGAAGGGCAAGTTTCCTGTGTTCTATTCGATTAAACGCTTAAAGCATTTGCTAAAGTTCGCTAATTTTGTGTTGAGTCGCTAACTACTGCATTATATAGCACATCGCACTTCAGGCTCCCATGGAGATGAATATAATATTTACTGGAGCAGCTGCATATTTGAAGTCCCCATGTTTGCTATGGGACAAACTTTGTTTCAAATTGAGGTCAGTTTCGATTACATTTTTCGATTACATTTGTGATAAGCTGTTGTGTATAAAGAACGAGAGTTTCGGGTTGGTTTTGTCGGAATGTAGGGTATCCTCATAAAAGTGCAGACAAAATTGATGCCGTCAATAAAGGCACTCCAGCAGCTGCTCCAGTATAATATTATATTCAGCTCCATGATGACAAGTTACTTGACAAGCATTCGATCTGGTACCCCTGCCAAAATAGGCCTATCTACATTTTATTATTTATGTTGTAAGGGAAAGAAGGAGTGCGTTTGTCTGCCTGATTGTCGTACTTTTCAATAGCTTTTGTTTCCATACACAGTACATTTTGACATGTCAGCGCTCAGCGAGGAAGAAATCAGAGCTCGTCTTGAATTAGAACAAACTAATGAGTCTGCTGAGTACTTTTGAGACAGTGACGACAGTGTTCATGATCCCAAACTTGAGGCTAGTGATGAAGATAATGTAAGTGTAAACACTTATTATAGTGATACTATTAGTGGAAATGAAGACATCCCCGTTCAAAATGAGAATAATGAACTTTTTTTCGGAAAAAACATGGAGAAATGGAGTAAAAATCCGCCACCAACGTCCAAGGTTAAGGCTTGTAACATTACAAAAACAGCGACATCTAAAGTTGTGCTTCCACCTGGTAGGAAAATAGAATGTACAAGGGATTCTTTTGAACTTTTCATTACATCCAGTGTTTTGAGTGATATCGTGAAGTATGCAAATCAAGAAGCCGAACGTGTGTACGTGGAAAGGAAAAGAAATATATCGTGGAAACCATGTGATGAAATAGAAATGAGTGCATTCTTTGGTCTCCTTATAACTGCCGGCCATTTGAAAAACAATCATCACACAGTTGCCGCCTTGTGGAACCCGAAATACAGCCCTCCAATATTTCGGGCCACCATGCAGAGGGACAGATTCAAAGAACTGCTTTTGTTCCTTCGTTTTGATGACAAAACAAAAAGGACTGAGCACCGTTCGAAAGATAAGTTGGCACCAATTCGTGATGTGTGGGAAACAGTGTGCGGGAATCTTACTAACCATTACCTTCCCGGTAGCAATATTACAGTGGACGAACAATTAGTGCCATTTCGGGGAAGGTGTCCTTTTCGCCAGTATATGCCGTCGAAACCAGACAAATATGGTATGAAAATATTTTGGGCTACAGATTCGAAGAACTTTTATCCATTGAAAGGTTTGCCTTATTTGGGGAAGGAGGGAACAAACAGAGCAACGAATTTAGGCTCATCGGTAGTGATCCACCTCACAGAACCATACAATAATAGCAAGAGAAATGTGACAAACTTTTTACCGATTTACAACTGGGTAGAACATTATTGCGCAATGGGCTCACGTTAGTTGGAACGGTACGAAAGAACAAATCTTTCATTCCTTCAGAATTCCAACCCAACAAAGCTAGAGAAGTTGAATCTTCTCTCTTTGGTTTTCAGCATAACTTTACCTTAGTTTCTTATGTTCCTGCTCGAGGTAAAGCAGTCATTCTCCTTAGCAGCATGCACCATTCCAAGGATATTGTGGTGGAGCAAGCAAAAAAGCCAGAAATTATTTTGCACTACAATGAAACTAAGGGTGGAGTTGATAGTTTAGATCAAATGGTTCATACCTACTCATGTAAGAGGAAAACTAATCGCTGGCCAGTAGCTTTTTTCTTGAACATGTTAGATGTTTGCGGGGTTGCTGCGTATGTTGTCTGGCTCACAATGAATCCTGAGTGGAAGAAAAACAAAGGAAACACCAGACGAAGACAATCTCTGATTGACTTGGCGGAGATCCTCATACAGCCCCATATACACAGACGATCGAAATTTGGACTTCACCGGGGGACGACAACGTCAATGGAGATCACATTTCCGAAATTGCGACAACAAGAATCGATTCCAGACGCTCATTCCTTACCAGCTGGTAGTACTGAAGAACCACCTAAGAAGAAAATATGATTTTTGTGCGACTCTAAAAAAGGAAGAATGCAAAAACAAGTTT
>JAGDQP010045011.1:0-15718 GCA_022664845.1 Lepisma saccharinum
TTAGGACAGTTAAAAAATGAAATCAAACAAGGCTGGGAAATACGAACTTTTATTTCTCTTGGTCCCAAAAATTATGCGTACCGTGAGGTGGAGACAACTACAGGAAAAATTAATGAGGTAATTTAAATTCGTGGAATTACTCTTTCTCAACGAGCACGTAAACGAATAAACTTTGAGCATATGTATAATTTAGTTACAGAAAAATGTGAGAGTCAAGTAATTTTTACTCCCAACTCATATTTTACGAAAACCTGATTTTCGTATCGTATGTAAACCGCAAACTAAACACTTGCTGTTGTGCAGCAGACGAGGCGTCGTCGATTAAATCCTTCTAGCAATAGACTACGGTCTTACCTTATGGTTTTCGTTAAAGGAAAAACTTGAAATATGTTCTAAATTTCCAACAGTAAATTGTATAATAATATGTTACAATGACACTATCCTGTAAGTTAGACGACCACATGATCTACAAAAAAATGTAAATCAAAATATTCTTTCTTTGAGTTGATGTTTTATTATCATCTACGTCTTCAATCATCAAAACAAAAACTTCATCAGCACTTTTTTGTGCACGTCACCAATCAAGTTTGAACGGTTTAATACTTCCTTAGTAGATATGATTCCTGCAAGTCCTAACATTAGAACAATGTTCATCACAAAACTAATTTATTGTAACAACAAAAATTATTTTCTATTTCTTGTTATAGCTGTCTTCACTGTTTTTGCACAAGTAAAACTTTTATCTTGTACCACGAATAAAATTCCTTTGTACTTCTTCATTAATTTCCACGAAAACATTAATAAGAAAGTTCCACAGTTCCATTAAAACTTTTAGCCTAAATGTTAGATAAGAACATTGTACAAAAAATATTTTATAAAAGTTGACTTCTATGTATCCGCAGACTGCAATATTTTATATGACTTCACATTTATTTTTGTTGCAATGTGCCAAAAAATAAACTTATTTTGTTCTCCTTCATTGTTTTCCACACAAAAAAATTCACAACAAAGTTATTTACAATTATGTTATCTAAAAGCAATGACTTGTATCCTAAACGTTAGATGACACCGAAAAAATATACAACTTGACCTTTATGTAGCAACAGACAGTAATATTATATATGACTTTACTTTTATTTTTCTTGCAATGTAGTAGACAAATATTTTGTACGATCTTCCAAAAAAACAAAAATGTTCATTATTTTATATGGCTTGACTTGTTGGATAATTTTTCAGTTGTATGTAATTACAATATTTTGTATGACGTCACTTTTTGTATCAGTTGTGTTTAGTACTAAAAACAATATTAATCAATCCCCTATGTGTAATTACGATATTTTCAAGTATCCGTTGGGATGTCCTGCTCTGCATATATTCTTGATTATGCACAATAAATAATTTATTTTTCAATCAAACTGATGCTTTTTATTTCCATTCCTCACAAACAACATCCAACTGAAGCGTGTAAGAAATCTTTTGTCCAAAGAATGACATACAGTTTGTCTACGTATTCTGTACTTGTAATCATTTCTTTATATGTTTTTTACAAATTTCTGAAGTATATGTTCGTTGTCTGGGTGCGTCTCTATAAATTTCTCGTAGATTTCGTTCCATATAGGCGCATATGCTAAGGCTTCCGCTACGTCCTGTTCCAAGGATTCCACCGACATGTGAATGAAGTCGTGAGTTCCAGAGTAAATGTGAATGTGGTCAAAGCAAGCAAGACAAATTAGCGGAACATTTGCTTTCCATTTTTGAATACTATACATTATGCAAGCAGGTTTGACTTCAAGAGTCGAACATTCACAGAAGACCGCCATTGGAAAACTACATCAAAAATTCTCGTTCAACGTCTTTATCTATTTATTGACCAATCACAATAAAAAATACAACTTGTCCCTATCAGTCTCATGACAAGTGTCTCGTAAAATAAATACCGCAAGAGTTGCATCAAGATTCACTTTATGTAGTACTTGACGTCATTACTTGCATTTCATAAGTACAGTAACACATACAACTTGACAAATACAATATTTATTCACTTAATCCCAATACTTGGGAACAATTGACGTTATTCCTAACTATGCCTAACCAATATTACAAGCAAAGATGTTGCTGCATGTGATTTCTGTGGTAGACATTCACAGTCTTGTATCATATCTATAAAATATAATGTTCTTACTTTTAATATTTAAAAAAACTGTATGCTTCAGTTACTATTGTAAGAGTAATATTCAGTACTGTTGTGCCATAGCTGACTAAAAGATACATTACAACGCTGTTGTAGTCTAGTGATACATCTAGTCTTACGCAATGTACAAGTATTTTAATTTCATATCCTTACTCAAGGTGTTCCAAAAATATCAAACAGTCTGCTAAAGTACAAGATTAACTTTAGTGAGCAAGATCTGTCTCTAATGATCGTTCAACTGGACTTCATTTTTTTAAACGTAACATGTTTCATTAACACAAATCGTATATTTCAAGTGAATTTGTACTTGCAGGATTAAAATGTCTACTTTCCATTTGCAGTTAGCTAATGGCAAAGTCACAACTGCTTCGGATTCTATTCTTAAACTATAGTACTGTGTTCATATCATCCTTGTTCGTGTTTGGGACTCAGATCTTGAGCTACTTTACAATCTAAAATACAAATGACGCCTTCATATGTTACTTTAAACCTAGTTCTGATGTCCCATTCTCTCTAATCTTATTCGTTTCTGTTGTATACATATCACGAAGGAGGGGGTTAAACCATTTGCACAGGATCTGTCAGTCTCATCATACTATTGTTCTCCCTATACACAAACTTACTTGATCACATATCTATGTCCAACTCCTCTCTTCATTCGGGTATATGGGTTATTTATCCATAGTGCGAAGCCTAAGCTACATGTCAAGGATCTGTTTGGGACTCAGATCTTTTGCTACTTTACAATCTAAAATACAAATGACGCCTCCTTATGTTACTTTAAACCTAATTCTGTTGTCCCATTCTCTCTAAACTTATTCGCTTCTGTTGTATACATATCATGAGGGAGGGGGTTAAACCGTTTCCACAGGATCTGCCTCTCTCACCATAATATTGTTCTCCCTATGCGCAAACTTACTTTATCATATCTATGTCCAGTGCTGTTTTCTTCATTCGGGTATATACGTTATTTATCCAAATGGTGTAGGCTAAGCTACATGTCAAGGATCTGTCTCTTTCCGATTAAGTCGACACAGTACATTTGTTAGCATTTCATTCCGTATTACCACATGTAATTTATCCAAGGAAACAAATATCTGAATTTCGTTTAAATATTTTTTTCAAGAACTTCTGTCGAACTCCTTCCCTTCCAATCTGTCGCGTCATGCATAATTCTTATTACCAACGCTGTCAGGGATCTCAATAGTTAGGTCCGTGCTAAATTAAAATAGCCTCAACTACTAATTACTCCTACTCTACCTGTGCTTCCATCTGGTGAGAAGAAAAAGAACTACCAATAAAAGATAAAAAAAGCTAACATTAAAATGGAAAAGAATTGCAAGCTGATTATACATTAAATTGTCGTTTCTTGTTTGGGTGTTCTTTTTTCTATCTGTATTTTTGTCTGCGTGTAGGTTTGTGAAATGACTAAGGATGGTAACAGACTAAATTGCTGTTGCGATTGTTGTGTGATGGCTATATCTTTGATCATTTATTAAGAATAATGTGTGGCAAACTTGTGTGCATAGCTTTGCGCAGTAAGAAGGACATGTGTTCGATATCCACGTTTATCACGGAAAATGAGTATATTCGCAAAATATAACCAAATACAACTTAAATTTCCCGTATATACATACTGTATTATATGATTTTTTTTACACCGAATGTTTCTGGTCTAATTTAACGTAATTGTATGTTATTTAACAATAAATATGGTAATATATTACTCTCATTAGTGTACAAAGCTGTTCACTGACAAATCTTACATTAATGAACTAACATCTGTATAGTAATTTAATAACTGGATTGTAACTGCTTATCAGCTATTAGTGCTGTGTTATTCATTGAACACAGACAATAGGGTTGGAGGAACAGGAATTAAAAGTATTTAATTAAGACTTGCAGTAAGATATAGTGCTTTCTGGGGGACTATTCATTACATATAGGATGTAATTATGTCATTTTTATAGCAAAAAAAATTGTTGTTAGTTTAAAAGCACTAAATAATTGTCCATTATACCCCTAGCATATAGAAAAACAAGGGATGTGTACTGTATATAGCTTACATTCAAAAGGTTAATCATTCATGTGAAGGAGTATCCTGAAAATGTAGGCAATTTGCAAGGTTTTACCGGATTTTTGGTCTCTTACACTACTCAACTCATTTTTATATTTTTCACAATAAGAAGCAATTACTGTTTTCCAGTTCGATTTGATTGACTATTTTTTAAGTTACACATAATTGGATACTTTTAAAAAAGGAAATCACTGTCTATGGGTTTTAAAAGAAGAGTTACACTCATTGGAATGTTTCTTAGATAGTTTACACCTGAGAAGTTTTTTAGTCACAGTAAAACTAGAGGTTAGAGTTCTTTGTTACACTCTTTTGTATCAAGTTAAGAGATTTGCTCGTCACATTACACTCCATTAATCATTGTTCGGGTTAGCTAAAATATATTTTCTAATGAATTTGTTTCTGACCTCCTCGACTTTCCGCTCAAGTAATTTCCGCATTCACATTCGAAAATCTCAACTGTACATTCAGCACAGTTAGAATGATTTCCTACATGTGCAGTATAAGTGTTCGCAAACTTACTTGGAGTAAATATAATGTTCCAGGTACATCTATTCAAAAACTCCTACCTTTGTCCTTCATTCAAATGTACACTTTCACAAGCATGTGCCAATTAATTGGGTTCTTCATAAAGGCATGAATCACAAATTATTGGTGTGCTATTAGAGTTCCAATTCTATATTGCTTCCAAAATGCACACTTCTTAAATAATGTTTTACAGCATTAAGATGGACCAATACGGCAATGTTTTTCACTTTCACTGTCAGTAGGAGCGCTCATATTTACTGTATAAGATCGATTGGAAGTTTTCTTCATCTGGACAAGCACTTCAGGATACGTTGTCTGTTATACATACTGTCACACTCAATGCTGATTCCCTCTAGCTTTAACTCAGTAATGAATAACTGACACTCCTCTTCTTGCATAGTCCGGCAAAAAGACATCCCGTATTTGGAGAGGGTGCTGTGTGTGTTGCGGTGGGGATACGGCGGTGAAGGGGGTATCGATCGATAGCGGTATACGTGCCATTTTCAGTAGTCGCAATGCCGTGGCGCGGTGAGCATCGTGCGTTTGTTGTGGAGGAGTAAATTCGTAATGGTGGTTCTGTGATTACTACTCAGCGAGCATTTCGCATTCGGTTCGAACTTGGCCGACTTGATTCTGTTTCTGATAGAAAAACTATTCAAGTTTGGACAACTATGGACAACTTCCGGGAAAGGCTTCGTCAATGTGTCAACAATGGAGGACGCCATTTACTGGACATAATTTTTAAAAGCAAGTAATGTAAAATGACATAGTATTTGTTGTTCACAAATAAAAGTATTTTATCTGTATCTTTCTTTGTTTGTTTGTAACTGCCTTTTGAAATACGGCAGTTGTTTTTGCCAGACCCTGTATTAAAGAGTCCGATGACCAACTGTCATTACCCCACAATTCCATATTTGAGGTCACGATGAACTGTAAATTTAAATAAAATATCCATTAATTCTCCATATAGTGAGAATGTCTAGCATACAGCTCAACAAACTACCATTCATATAAATAATATTAATAATAAAAATGTTCCAGTAACAGCATAAACACTACCCTTTAGAAATCGCGGTCTTTCTTCCAACAGAGGACTTGAAGATTGTCCCGCCGGGTTTTTATAATGTGCTGGGTGCCCCCATGGAAATTATGATGTTGTTCTGTGCCCTCGGGATGCTTCTCTACATACATTTTAAAGAGAGCATCCAGGTTTTCAGGGTTGCGTAAGACATGTTTCCTACGATCACCAAACCTATCGGGCACTTCTTCAATATTCTGCATCGGGATTTCAATAGCAAACGAAAAATTTCAAAAATTCATGTTCGTACTGACTTGCACGCCTTTCTTTTGCAACCTCAGTGCAAGAGACTTAGCGATGAGCCCCATCGTTCCAAGGCGAGCCATATACAGTTGTTATCTATGTTATGCTGTGTAAAATGACATAGTTCGCCAGTTTCAACTTTAGCTGCAACGGCCATAAGCTCGCCTTCAACACAGGGCTTGAACTCGGAAATTTGTATTATGGAGGTGATTCCTACCAAATTTCACTGAGGTTAAAAGTACTCATGAAAAACAATACATTCCTGTCTACTTCCTTTACAGCATTAACTATGAAATTGTGTAGATTTATATCTAACTTTCTTCTCTTCATAATATATATTGGAAGACACTTAAGTCATGTAAGGATCACACTTAAATCATACTCCAATGTAATATTGAGATCGATTTAAGTCATTTTTGATTGTCATACATATGTTATGTTTCAAGACAGTATCTAGTATTAAGAGTGACCAGTTTTGTAGATTTTTGCATGTAGAATTAAATATGGTTAGATATAAGGTAAAATTTACGGACAAAGAATTAGTAATGTTTAAGGGCAAGTGTGATCAGTTCAAGCAGTTTGTTGAAAAAGATTTAGTATTTCCAGTATTTAACATAACTAATACAAACCAGCAAGCTATCGATAGGCTACTCAGACATTTTATTGGAAAAACATCTTTTTGAAATTGGTGATATATTTATTCCTTTTGTACAGGTAATAATGCACATATATTAAGAGAAAATTATTAAATCATGAAAATTGGTTTATATAAAAAGAAATATTGATCGATAACAAATGCCAGAACCCAAATTTGACTAGAACTCATAATGCTTTGCACACCAATCTTTCAAGAATTAATAATAACTTACATTTATAAAGCATCGGAATCTCAGAAACTAAGATCACATTTTTTATGCAAAGCAGAATCATCTCGCTGAAAACCACTCTCTTTGCTTTGATAGGATCCCTCCAATTCGAGCGGAATGCTAGAGTGTGATAATATTTATTCGTCTGTGAATAGACAGCAGCTACTTTATATGCATGAAGGCAGAATTTACGCTCAATGTTAGAAAATCACAACTCAAGGTATTTCCACTCAAAAGCATAGGAAAATCATTCTTCATTCAAAAAGTCGTAAAACTATCCAGTCTGCAATGGTGGCCGGTAGATAGAATAAGTTTTTCACGAATTTTTATACATAAATGTCATTTCCTTTTACGTAACGAATGTGAGTTTGTGGCATAGGGTTGTGTTAGCATTTGCGAGATCCCAAAGGGCAACCATCCTGATTGTCCCCTCCCATCTCCTAAGTCGACAACGAAAATACTCGTGATAAATTAAAACTCAGTCCCATTAGATAGATACAGGGTTGATACCTTCAACTTAGGTTGTACAACACGTTCCACCCCTCCTACAAACAGTTTTGGCTCAAGTTTTCCTTTGCTTTCAGCATATGATGTTAACTTAAATCACTAACCACTAGCCTATCACGGTCTGATCCAAGGACCTTACACCTATCCTAATTTCTCTCTTATGATAAGCCTAACTTGATATCTTCGAGATACCAGAGATAATGCTAACAGTACAAAGACCAGCAGATTTTGTAATTTAGCAAGTTGTTAGTTTTCACGAGAGGGCAAATGATAATTATTTAAACACCCCAATTGTCCATGGCGAATTAACAGCCTTACAGTTAGCCAATATTCAGGAAAATCCGGCCCACGACGTTGAATAGAATCACATCATAGAGACCATCAAACGACCTTCTTGTCCTTTGTCCTCAAATAGTCTACATCCGTTTGATTAACATTCTTTATTCTAGGGCTACGTATTTAATGTAATTATTCACCACAGTAGCAGAGTTTATTATTAAGTCATGGGCCTAGACACAACCCTGAAACGATCTTACTGTCTTCAACGTACCTAAGATAATAGAACAAATTCGAATGTTTTGTGATCATCTGCGATGCCTGGAGCAAGCCTAATTCATGCAGTTTCACCCTACTGATTTGTGAGATTATAGTCTACTTCCAAGTGTTTTGCAGTACAACAAATACAATTACTAAGGTTTAGGTTGCTGATTTATATGAAGAGGCAATGCTTATTTCGCCCACAGTTGATGAGACAAAATCGAACAATCAAGTTTTCCCCAGGTAATTTCGCTCACGTACATGTTTCAAAGGCATTTCTCATTGAATAACAAGCCAAAACACAGGAAATATAGGTGGCCAGAAAGTCCCTCTATACCTGATCTAAATGCGTGTAACAATGTAAGATGGTAAGATATCTAAGATTTGAATTACCCATCTTGATCATTGATATGGCAACAATACTATTCACGTGAATTGCAACATGATCGCCACGTAATTACGTGACTGCCCGGAAGGAGAATAAAATCTGTGCGTTGTCCAGTTCAATGTCTCATCTCTCTGTGTTTGGCAATGCGTCAATAGCAGATACTAGCGACTTCACTTTGGAGGAGCGCTTAGTGACAAGTGTGTCCATGAAGGGAAGCGCAACAACGAAAATATGACAGGTAATGGATAGGTTTTGTGAACACTTCGGTAAGAAGCCACCAAGCCGTCAGACCTTGATCACGTGGGAGAAGAAAGCTTTTCGCCTGGGAAGTGTTTTGTGTACCCATCTCTAGTTGTCTATCAACTCGAAGGGAAACATGTGCTCAAGTTAGTACGTCAGTGATGCGTTCACTATGCAGGTCGACCAGACAGCGTGCTGCAGAACTTGGAATTAAAAGGATCACAATGCAACTCCACATGAAAATGGACTTAGGCCTGAAGCATTCCGGCCAATGGCCATCGATGAACTAACGGACAGTGACTTAAACCGCCAGCATAAAGCATGCAGGATCTTGTTGGAGGCATTCCTCACCATTCGTGCTCGGAAGTGAGTTCTTTTCTCCGATGAATGTGCTATTTATTGGAGCTCGCAGGATAGAAACGTCTTCATATGGGCAAAGGAAAACCCACATTTTTACTAAGGAATTGAGAACAACCCTCCGTACGCCATACTTTGGGCGGGGATGACTGAAGAACACATCTTTCATCCGTACTTCTTTAAGAATTCTATGACCCAGTTTACTTATCTGGACATGTTGAAGTACTGGCTTCTTCCACAGCGTCAGAATTTGGGCATCAACGACACGGTTGTTTATCAACACGATGGAGCTACCGCCTATTTCACACTTGCTGTTCGTGAACGCCTGAATGCCGTTGGATAGGACGTGGTTCCTCAAATTCGCCAGCCCTTTATTTTTGACCGCCTCGAAGTCCGGACCTTACGACACCAGACAATGTCCTGTGTGGGATTATTACACATACGTAAGGAAGAAGCGGTACGTGGACAATGATACCTTGCGGGCAGCTATGCTTGAAGCCTTCCAGCATGTGACACCGCAGCTGCTAAAGCGGATGAGTAGGAGGATATGGAGGTGTATCAAGCTGTGCAGGCATAATGGTGGTGCACATATGGACATTTAGGACAAATGACTTTAAGTGTTATTAAACTGTTATTAAAGTTACATTGAAATAATTGCACGTGTAAAGAGACTTTTCTGGCCAGTCTGTAGATACTTAACAATTACAGATGATACCATAGAAAAAATTAACAAATTTAAATACAAGCAAAGCTTTAAGAAGTCCAAATTTTCAGAGCATCAAAGAAAGTCGTCTAGTATCGGGCAGCGCTGTTTCTATTCAATCCAGAAATTCCTAACCTCGTGATAATATCAAGAAAGTTGAAACTGAAAATGTACTGATCAGTTCCATAAGTTGCAGTACAACTCTACTAGATCAACATAAATTACGTCTTGAGAAAGATATGCGGACCGACATGACTGGTGAATGGAGGAAACTCCTCAAAGTGTTCGACTCATTCGATGTTGTAAAAATAGTTTTAAAAATGTACTTTTCGGGAAATTTTAGTAACTATAAACTTCGCTCCCGTAATATGGTATTAGCTATTAAATTTTTAAAATATACAAACAACCATGCCCCAACTGGGATTTGAACCCAAAACCTTGAAGACGCTAGTCTGATGCCTTAGACCGCATGACTACTATGAATGGCTTGCAAGAATAATAAAATCGGAACGACTAAGTCAGGTGGGCAGGCCATGTAGCTCAGATGGAAGAAAGGTGAAAACCATTCTGGTTGGAAAGCCGGATGGAAAAAGACCGTCCGGTGACAGTATTAGAAGGGATCATGGAGAAGTAACTGGTTTGAACTTTTGCCGTCTGACGAACGTTTGTTACTGAGATGATGATGAGCTAGTTACTTAGTAGGTAATGCAATCATGGAAATATTCAATATGTACAAAATTTCTCGTCGTGGTCAAGCACCAGACCAGCAAGTGAAAAGTCTTTATAATAAGTAGGGAACGGAACTTTATGTGCTAAAAAACTCAGAAATATTTATTTATTTATGTACCATAAATTTTGAAAATATGTGATAAAACCAGAAAAATATGTGACAAAAAATGAAATAAATAAACAGAAACTTAAATATTATGTGTATTGTACACATCTTTTAAAAGTTAGTTTTAAAATGCTTACCTCTTAGCGAGCTATTCTTTGGAAGTGTTGCAGTGGACCAGCATAGTTTTCTCCAAGTTCTCCATTGTAAATATGTGACGATTATCTCTAAAAAGCATCTTATATATGACCGTTGGGTTCTCTGACAGGTTATGACGGCCACTGAGAATGTTTAACGGTAACCCTATTCCTATCCGAACGACAGGTACAGAATAGACACGGTTTACTGGACTGGGAAAATATCCTATGTCCTGCCAAGCCCCCTTCTGGACCAAATGGGCCGTGACGAGTACGGAGCGAATTGGGTACAGATTAGGACAGTGAGACGTGATGAAAATAAAACAGTTGTGGAGCAGAAGCTACGTTTGTACCTCGAAAAGCTACGTTCCCAACACCTTCACTGAAAAATAACAATTAGACGACCTGATGACGTCGACAACTGTGAGTGCGAAAATACTTACTCCCTCAAAAGAACGGAACTGTACGACAAAACGTCCCGCAGCGATAATTCGGAAACAACTCGGACACAATTCACGCTGCTGAAAAGGAAGTGGATTAGACATGTACATGCGACTGTTCTAGTTAGAATGACAATATTTAGCAGGTTGGAATACCTTATTGCTACGTTTGTATAGCGAATTTTAAGACAATGAAGTATGCTTTATCGAATAAGATTGCTATGTTACTTTTATTCTCTTATAAAACTTCATCACATTGAATTGATAAGCGTTTTAGTATAAAAATATATTCGTGAGGTTAATTAACTGCGAAGTTAGTTTGAGAACTATGTTTTACAGTTTCAAATATGGATTCCTCTTTTGTGGAAAAACTTCAAACTTTCATACATACTGGTAACATTAACATTGACAAGCATTCCAATGTTACTCATTATATGGACACATACACATAAGGCTTTGCGTACAAAACATTGAATTCAATACAATCATAAATATCAACTGAAATTAATATGGCAAGGAGTGTTCCAACACACGTGAAACTGACATTTAAAAAAAAAATACAAGCGTTAAATAGTCACATGCCATATATAGCACCCAAAATTCTGAACTTCTTTCTTAATTTGCTACAATATAAACTATAGGTTTCTCCAATATACTTAAAAATAACTAAATGACTTGAAATAAACCTAGTGCCCAGAATGAATGGCAAGCTCTAAAGCTCCTTAACTTTCTCGTTCTTTCAACTCAAATGACTCTAAAGAAAGATTTTTTTTTCTTTCAAATAGAGTGGAACCAAATCTCAAATAACCTCCTTGAACTAGCACAGACCTGAATCACCGGAAGAGTCATGCAAAAGGACAAGTGACGACCTAGTAAGGAATATCTGACAACCACTGAAACTGGCTAACGCCTTCAACTCCTAAATTCAAACCAATAAGACCTAAAACAACCCGTTCGTCAGCAACGCTACCTCATGGGACAACACTGGGCTTTGTCTATATTCTACTTCGAGATATGAAGAATGTACTGCGACGATTAACATTAGAACAGCTTGATATACACTTTACTAGTGTTATTTTGTGTAACGTTTGCCTCTGACATAGGGCAATATGACAAACAGTGTTGTTTAGAATAACCACGTTTCTACTAAGAGAACACCTGATACATTGATAATGGAGTCAATCTGGTCAATATAATTATCATTTGCATACTACTCGAACACTCACTATTTACATTCTTTGCTGTGACCTCGTCGAAAACTCAGGCTCTTGAAATATTAACACCTTTTAATGTCAGAATAATGAAATATTCGGGATTGATCTTCTATGTACTATATTTTATTTTCTTCTTCTTTTTTTTCTTTTACTTCGCAACCACTGTGTTTTACAAGAACTACGCTCAATGAAGCGTCTCGACATAAAATGGGAATTGGTTACATGGAATACCTCGCTGCGGTTGACAAATTTCTCTCAGACCGAACATGACCGGGGCTGCATACTACAGCCTGTTATAAATGCCAACACTAATCAAGGACAATGCACTTCAAACTTGCACAACAGTTCTTCCACGTTTTCAAACCACTATGGCTTAGTATAACAACATTCGTTTCTAAGCCTGCACCACTCCCCAGAATGGCAATATACGGAACGCGATCCCTTTCATATAGGTTAGGTCACCAGGTTAGCTTGCACTGTTTTCGTCTCGCAACTATATCACAGCTCGTAAGATGATCAGATTATCTGTTCCCCACTTCGTGGTTCGCCGACCAAACAGATCCAGGCTTCACTGGCACAGGTGAATAGGTAATTATTCGATACACAAATACTTCGTCCTACTCCCAATTGTAGGCATCCTACTTTACATATATGTTGGAAAAGGTGTAAAGCACATCAAACAGCTTCCGTGACTATAAGACTGTTGCTACACGGCAGATTCGTTTTCCCATGCAACTACCGCTCGCTGCCTAACCCACAACAGGATATGTTCATGTTCCCTTGTATTACTTTGCACCAACCAACTGACTGATTATGAACTGCTGACGTATTGGCCAGTATTTAAGAGTGCTAGCCAACAATTTGCAACGATCTCCAAACTAGACTCCAACACCGCAACTACTTGCTGTGAAAGTTACGACGACTACTTCAGAAAAAATAAACTTGGGTTACCTGTCATCACCGCTCGTTTAAGCCCCTTATTTAATCAGCTCTTCCTTGGGCGTAACTTACTTTGCAAGCTCTCCCACTAACTATGCAGCAAATGGATTCAAATAATCTTCTACGATGCTATAATGAGAACAACGTGTTTCGGCTCGTGGCACATGTGCTTTACCATCGTTATGACCAACCGCCGTCACGATACACTTTTCTGGTATACTCCTTGTCCCTCAGAACGCTTCAGTTATTCTATTAAGTCCGTCGACACTTTGCACCGTATCGGTTCTTTATTTGCATAAATCGTCAGTGCAACGACACTTTTTGCCACTCTTAATTCGGTGTCTTTATTATGCAAATTATTTTCCGTAACATGGCAATTCATGTCCTACTGATGATCTGATTGATCGAACTAGTCGATCGAGAAAAATGTTCGACTTTGGCTAACTATCGATTCTCTTACTTCCGCTCAGGCGGCTGACGTCACTCACAAGCGAGCAATCGCGTACGACGAAAACTACCGAAATAAGATATTCACTTTCTGTTTGCATACGTTCGGTGTACAAATTGAGGCTAATATATATATATATATATATATATATATATATTTATAAGTCACTGATCCTAGGCACCATGCCCGAGGTGCAGGAATCCCATCCTGTTATAATATTGCGACAAAGATCGCTCCACGTCACAACACGAAATTTCACTAACACTGAAATTGACCACACCTTCCTCCAATTCTCCTTCCCAAACACGTGCAATTTTACATAATGTTTGAAAACCTTGTTGTTGTTTTTTTAATATGCCTGTAAATTTAGACATTAGCACTTGTCCGATAGCTCCAATAAGTTCTTTCAGTTTCGTTTCTACTATGCGAATTTCACCCACTGAAGCTGACAGAGTGTTAGATGACGATTCAAGCTTTTCTATACGAGAAAGAAAGGACAAGTTTGTTGAAATGAATGCTAACTCGAGTTTTACGGAGGGATCTTTTAACAGTTCTTGCAGAATTTCTATAGATGATACTTCGCCTTTGTCGAGATCATTTACGACAGATACGAACTGTTCAAAGCTCTTGGCATAATATCAACGGCATCCAACCAAGTGCCCCATCGCGTAACTACAGGAGCGGGTGGAAGAGGAATCCCAGGGCATTTTTGATTAGAAATGTCTATTCTTTTAGGTGACTTGATAAAAAAGCCTTGCTATCGTTACATGTGTAGCAACAGATAGCTCTTTACACACTAGCAAATAATTTTTCGTCAACACAGTTTCGTCATCATTACTTAGCACTCCTACAATCACGTTTCTCACTTTTCTACCACTGGAGTCTGTAGTTTCGTCCATACATACCCAAATATTTTGGGTATTCCGAGCGAATATGTTGTCAAGTTTGCTCGTAACACCTGTGCAGATAAGTTTTTCGCAATGTTGATTCGCCAGGCTGTTCGAAATTTGTATATTTCAGGAGAAACTTTCCTAATTCAAGGTTCTTTAATTTGAACAGTGGAATATCTGCGGATACAAAAGCTCTGCACAAGTCCATTGAAAAAGCGGACAATTTTGACGGTTCACCAGAACTAGACGCAATTGGTTGACCGATAAATGCCTGTCTCTTACTCAAAAGTGAAGCAGCAGCAAAATATGCTTCTTGCTCTCCAAATGCTGCGCGTAATTTCTGAACGTTGGTCAGCCGCGACAGATTTACCACACCGTTGGCAAAATAGCACTTTGCCATCAGTAGAAAACAAACACATCCTTATATTCGTCACAGAACTTCTGCAAACGAGATGAAACACTTGCCTTTATTTTAGGCATTTTATAGTACGAGAAAACACACACACTGTGCTGAAGCACCACTCAGAACACAATAAACGAAAAGACACGTCGTGGATTCAAAGCCCTGCAATGTTGTAACTGGCTTGTGGCTGGGTAGAATTTCCCACAACAGGACCTTACGTGTAGATTAAAGTAAGGCGCCAGAAGTCTGCCAGTCAACGTGCTCAAAGACAAAACAAACCTGACACACACTCGATATGAAAGAGGTGTGGGAGAATATACATTTTTTCTTTCGAATATTTCGATATAGCAGGCCTCAATGAAGCGATTTTATCTTTTTAAAACGAAAATTCTTAAAATATGCATTTACATACGGAAAACTGGAAAATATGTGTTTTTATGTAAAATAAAATTTGCTGTGTTGACATAAAAGGATATGATCTACATCTTGGCAAAAGAAATAGCCTCTATCTCACTGCAGAAAAAACATTTATTTACCTAAAACCCGTTCCCTAATAATAAGTAATTTGAGGGAAATTAAAGTGTACTGCATTTGCAAGTGCAACAAAGTAATAACACAAGTGAAACCGTATTGACTGCGACACTAACTAAATATATTAACCAATCAAATGATTGTTCTTTCAAGTCATTCACAAGGTGGTCAT